>PVIC010039226.1:0-17231 GCA_004025085.1 Thryonomys swinderianus
CCAACAAAGAAGAGTCTTGGGCCAGAGATTTAGTTCAGTGGTTCCGGTGCCTGCCTTGCAAGTGCAAGGTCCTGAGTTCGAGCCTGGTAGCCACATACAATGCTGGTCGTGGTGACTCATGCCCACCAGCCATCAATACCACATATCACAGTGCCAGGCGTGGTAGCTCACGCCTATAATCCCAGCACTCGGGAGGCAGAGGCAGGAGGATTGCTGAGTTCAAGGCTTGACTGGGCTACATGGTGAGCTCAGGGACAGCCTGAACTACAAAAGTGAGACCCTGTCTCAAAAAAAAAAAAAAAAAAGTGTCTAACAAACAACTAGTAAAATTTTTTTCCCATGTTGTTGGTTGTCTTTTAGTGGTGCCAGTGGTTTCTTTTGCTGTGCAGAAGCTTTTTAGTAGGATGAGATCCCATTTGTTGATTCTTTCTGCTAGTTCTTGTGCTATAGAGGTTTTGTTCATAAAGTCTCTGCCTAAGCTGACATCTCCAAGGGTTTTACCTAACCTGTTTGCAACAGGTTTATTGTTTCTGTTTAACTGTTTAAGTCTTGAATCCATTGTGATTTTAGTTTAGTACACGGTGAAAGAGATAGGTCTAGTTTAGTTTTTGGCAGGTTAAAGCCTAGTTTTCCCAGCACCATTTGTTAAAGAGGCTGTCTTCCCTCCATTGAGGATATTTGGCCCCTTGGTCAAAGATAAAGTGGCTTAGTGTATCTGGAGTTGTTTCTGGTCCTCAGGTCTGTTATTTTCCAGTACTATGCTGTTTGTCAAATAAAGGGCTACTATCTAGAATATATAAAGAACTTAACCAAATCAGTCCCCCCAAGTTTAAAGACCCAGTTCAAAAATGGGCATCTGAAATGAACAGACACTTCTCAGAGGCAGAAGTCAAAGCAGCCAAGAAGCATATGAAGAAATGTTCAACATCACTGGTCATTCGAGAGATGCAGATGAAAACAACACTGAGATTTCATCTCACTCCACAAAGAATGGCTGCTATTGTGAAATCAGCAAGCAATAAATGCTGGCGGGGCTGCAGGGAGAAAGGAACCCTTCTCCACTGTTGGTGGGATTGTAGGCTCGCACAACCATTGTGGAGATCAGTGTGGAGATTCCTCAGAAAACTAGGATTAGAGTTCCCATTTGACCCTGCTGTTCCCCTTCCAGGAATATACTCAAAGGAATTAAAAGAATCATTTTGTAAAGATGTATGTACACTCATGTTCATAGCAGCTCAATTTGTGATAGCCCAGTCTTGGAAATAACCCAGATGTCCATCAACTGGAAACTGGATAAAGAAGATGTGGTTTTTCTATAAAGTGGAGTATTATTCTGCCATAAAGAATGACAAGTTTCATTCATTTATGTGCAAATGGATACACCTTGAGGACACACTAACAAGTGAAATAAATACATCACAGATATGTAAGTACTGTATCTTTTCTCTGGTATGAGAACCTGTAGATATGAGTTCTAGAATGTATGATAGATTTTGTAAAATAGGAAATATTCAAAGGGAATGCGGTAGGGGAACATAATGAGGGGAAAGAATAAATATGATTTGGAAAGAAAAAGAAATAGCATGTATATAAGGGGTGGGGGTTGTGGGTGGGTAGGGATATGGGTAAAAATGAGAATTAACTTGTGTCATATACTGATACAAATTCCTCAGTGTTGCGTGTGATTGTGAGCTGTATATAAAATGTACCAATAGGGCCAGAGGGTTAGCTCAGTGGTTCCGGCACCTGTCTCGCAGTGCAAGGACCTGAGTTCGATCCCTGGTGACCACATATAATGCTGGGCGTGGACACGCCCACCAACAATCAACACCGCATACCACAATGCCAGACATAGTGGCTCACGCCTGTAATCCCAGCACTCGGGAGGCAGAGACAGGAGGATTGCTGAGTTTGCAGCAGCTTGCCTGGGCACCATAGTGAGCTCAGGGCCAGCCTGAACTACAAAGCGAGACCCTGTCTCAAAAGCAAAAAAAGAAAAGTACCAATAAAGAATTCAACTTTGAAAAAAAAGAACAAGAGTCTAACACTAACTCTTCTGCAGCTAGAAAAAAATCAACTGGTAATAACTAACATGAAAAGACCAGAAATTAGTATTTCCAACAGTGTAAAAATGTTTTTTTGAGACAGGGTCTCACTCACTATATAGCTCAGGCTGGTCTCAAACTCACAGCAATCCTCCTGCCTCAGTTTTCTGAGTGTATAGGATTGCAGGCATGTGCCGCCACACCAGGCTCCATCGGTAAATCAGAAATGAAAGTAAATGAAAGAAGGTAAGATGAAGAAGTTAACTAGGTCTGAAGGGAGCTTGTTTTACCCTGTAAGTTTGAGTGTGATGTCAGAGTTGTTAGACCGCAGGCTGTGTGTGTGTGCACACTGTTGACCCTTGCCTCTGGCCTTCACACACACTTACCTCTGCCCCTCCCACACTGAGGAGGACTGTCGGGTCCTCACAGGGGAACCAAGGCCTCTGGGAAGGCAGCCAGCCTTCTACCAGAGTGACGCAACCATGTTTTTTTGTTTTGTTTTGTTTTTTTGAGACAGGGTCTCGCTTTGTAGTTCAGGCTGGCCCTGAGCTCACTATGTAGCCCAGGCAAGCCTCGAACTCAGCAGTCCTCCTGCCTCTGCCTCCCGAGTGCTGGGATGACAGTTGTGAGCCACCATGCCCGGCACTGTGGTGTGTGGGACTGATTGTTGGTGGGTGTGAGTTACCACGCCCAGCATTGTATGTGGTTACCGAGATCGAACTCAGGACCTTGCGCTTGCGTGGCAGGCGCCGGAACCACTGAGCTAAATCTCCGGCCCAACGCAGCCATGTTTTTGTATAGCAAAACATTTGTTGGTACATTTTAGGCTTCCCACATGATAACACTCATCATAGGGGTTTGATTTACCTGTTAGTGACACATGCTGCTTCTGTTTTCTCATTCCCTTCCTTTCCCTAAAATCCCCATCCCTTCTTATGTACAAAAACTTCATTTCCTTTTTTCCTTCTATTTTCACTTGTTTTCTTGGCCCTTCCTTCCTTTCTCCCTCCCCCCTCCCTTGTTCCCCTTCCCTCTGAACACTTTCTTCCATTTCTCTAAATTCATTATATATTTCAGTCCTTATTCCACTTTCAGTTTCTCATACCAGAGAAACAGTTCCATGTTGAAACATGTATGTCCAATTTATTTCACTTAAGAGTCTGATCTCAGGTTCATCCATTTAGCTAGAAATGTCTGAAGCTCATCTTTCTTTATGGGAGAAGAGTATGCCATTGTGTTAAAACCCACATCTTGGGCCGGAGGATTAGCTCAGTGGTTCTAGTGCCTGCCTCGCAAGCGCAAGGTCCTGAGTTCGATCCCCAGTAACCACATACAATGCTGGGCGTGGAGACTCATGCCCACCAGCAATCAATACCACATACCATAGTGCTGGGCGTGGTGGCTCACGCCTGTCATCCCAGCACTCGGAAGGCAGAGACAGGAGGATTGCTGAGTTCGAAGCTTGCCTGGGCTACATAGTGAGCTCAGAGCCAGCCTGAACTCCAAAGCGAGACCCTGTCTCAAAAAACAAAAAAAAAAAACAAAAAAACCCACATCTTCTCTATCTGCCTGTGGGTTGATGGGGATTTGAGCTGTTTCCATGACTGAGCTGCTACAAACTCCTGCTATAAACATGAGTGCACATATATTGCTGTGGTCTGATGCTTATAATTCTTTTGAGAAGCTACCAAGAAGGGATTTACCAAGTTTTCAGAGAAGAGGGACAGTGTCTTTGTCAGAGGACTCCTTCCTAGACCTTGCAGCAAGGAGCATATTTTTAAAAATTTTTTCCCTTATTAGTTTACTGGTACATTTTAGGAATACATATAGATCACATTCATCATTGAGAATTTGTACCTGTCAGTGATATATCCTGATTCTCATTTTTTTTCTGATTCTCCTGCCTTCCCTACAACCCCACCCCCAAAACATATTAACTTTGTTTCCATCTTTTTCTTTCTGTCATCAATTTTTTCTTTTCCTCTATGCTTTCCCCTGACCCCCTCAGTTTCCTTTGAACATTTTCTTCCTACTTCACAATACCTGTCATACATTTTAGATCTCATTTATACCTTCAGTTCTTCACATTAGAGAAACAATAAGATATTTACACCTCTGTGTCCTGTTTATTTCACTTATGAGTAAAGCCCCAAGGTTCAACAATTTAGCTATACATGCCTCTAATTTATATTCTTGATAGTTTGTGTGTGTGTGTGTGTGTGTGTGTGTGTGGTACCAGGGATCAAACTCAGGCCATCCTCAGCTCTATTTAATCATTCTTTATGGCTGGATAATACTTTGTACCACATCATCTTTATCCAGTCTCCAGTTGATGGGTATTTGGACTGTTTTCAAGATTTAGCTATTAAAAACTGTGCTGTTATAAACATGGGTTCACATATGTCACTGCAGTATGATGCTTTTAATTCTTTCATGAATATACCCAGCAGAGAAATAATAGGGTAAAATGGGACCTCTACTCCTAGTTATTTGGGGAATCTCCACACTGATTTCCACAGTAGTGGCGCCAGTCTACATTCCCACCAACAACAGGGAAGGGCTCCTTTCTCTACACACAGCCCTGCTGGCATTTGTTATTGGTTTATTTCACGCTAGCAGCCTACTTTCTGGAATGAGATGAAATCTAGTGTTTTCATGTACATCTCTTGAATGACCAGTGATGTTGAACATTTTTTCATATGTTTATTTGCTGCTTTTACTTCTTCATCTGCAAAATGTCTGTTTATTTCAGATGCCCATTTTTGAATTGGATCTTTAAATTTGGGGGGCTGGTTTAAAAAAGTTCCTTATCTATATTCCAGATAGGAACAGCTGGTAAATTTTTTCCCCACATTGTAGGTTGTCTTTTTGCTCTGTTGGTGGTTTTTCTTGGTGTGCAGAAGCTTTTTTTTTTTTTTTGAAAGAAATTATCTTTATTATAAGGAAAACACAGCAAAACAGAGCAGGAAAGTGATGGGGTGAAAAATATGGAATATGTAATCACTGAACAAACTGCCCAAATATGGTTTCCTATCATAAAGAGTGATTTGACTCTTAAGCTCATTTGTCTTTCCTGACTCAAATAATCTTGCCCTAAGCAGGGCCGGACCCATGGGTCTCATTTTCCAATCTCTTCTTTCCCAGAGTTGAGAAAGCTTGTATCATTCTCAGGTTTTCAAGAAACAAGATAGTTTGGAGCAGGAAAAGACGCTTTCGTTCTTTGTTCCAGTGCCTATAGAGTTGTCCTTAGCCCTGTCCTTCAGTAATTTTTTTTTTTTTTTTTTTGAGACAAGGTTTCGCTTTGTAGTTCAGGCTGGCCCTGAGCTCACTATGGAGCCAGGCAAGCCTCGAACTTAGCAGTCCTCCTGCCTCTGCCTCCCCAATGCTGGGATTACAGGCATGAGTCAGGATGCCCAGCATGTTGTATGTGGTTACCAGGATTGAACTCAGGACCTTGCATTTGCGAGGCAGGCACCAGAACCACTGAGCTAAAGCTCTGGTCCCCCTCAGTATTTGTTGATGCCAAAGAGATGAACCCATGGAACTGGGGTAACTCGGGCAGCAGTACGCTCAACAGTGAGGCAGTGTTGACAAGGAAATGGGCAGCATCATCCTTGGTATAGACACTGGCCCGGCAGTTGAGTATAATAGGACAGATGCGGAGAAACTTGCAGGAAGAGGTGAACTGGAGCCCTTAGTCCATCTGCTCCCAGTGTGTCAACAGCCGAGCTTCCTTGATCAGGGGTCTCAAAGGGTGTCCCTTTTGGTGTGTGAAGGAAGACATACCTTGCCAAATTGTGGATGACGTTGGTCGGGGTCCAGACAACAGGAATGCTGAGGAAGGGGGTGCTAAGGAGAACCATGTGCAGCAGTCCTACCAAGATGATGTAGGCCAGCCAGATGCCCCGATGACTCATCACTCGTGTGTTGGGGTTTACTTCACTGTGCCCCCTCTATGTTCATCCTGCCAGCCTCAAGAGCTAGGGCCCTTGGTTTGGGGCACTTCCTCCTACACTCCTGTGCAGAAGCTTTTTAATAAGATGAGATCCCAGTTGTTGGCTCTTTCTGCTAGTGCCTGTGCTGCAGAGGTTTTTGTTCACAAAGTCTTGCCCTATGCCAACATCTCCAAGAGTTCTGCCCAACCTATCTTGCCCCAGGTTTAGTGTTTCTGTCTTAATATTTAGATGTTTAATCTACTTCTATTTCACAGGATTCGTGCCTAGTGAAAGATGTAAGTCTAGTTTTAATCTTTGGCAAGTTGCAACTCAGTTTTCCAGCACCATTTGTCAAAGAGGCTATCTTTCCTCCAGTGAGGGCCTTTGACTCCTTTGTCAAAGATGAGGTGGGTTAATATATCTGGAGTTGTTTCTGCATCTTCTAACCTGTTCTTTTGATCCTTGCATGGGTTTCTTTACCAGTACCATGCTGTTTTTTATCACAGTAGCTTTGTAGTATAGTTTCAAGCTGGGGATTGTGATAGCCCCTGCATGTCTTTGTTGCCAATAGTCGCCTCTGCTCTTCTGGGTCTCTTCTGGCTCCAGAGAAAGTTTTGGATAATTTTCTCTAGTTCTGTGAGATATGCTGCTCAACCAGCATATTTTAACTTCTCCACGACCCACAGGGCTGCCCATCCACTGCACATCAGATGGCACTATGCCACCCTCTTGCCACAGATGCTTCCTGAGAACAGAGCAGGTGATTGCAGCTGGTGAGGTGCCGCGCTGTGGCCCCGCAGCCTGAGGAAGCAGAGACAACATCCACACGGGCAGCACAGGGCAGGTCTGACAGAAAAGGCAGGACCAGACCCAGCTCTAGTTCAAGTCTCTCATTTTACTGGCGCCTATACGGCCCCTCCCAGGCCCTGCTGCGCTGGGGGTGGCTTCGATGGGTGCTCCCTAGAGGCTGCTGGCTTCCACCTGGGGCTTCCTCTCTAATTCTCTCCCGGGCACCTTTCTCCTGCCACGGAAGCCTGCTCATCCTGCACGCCAGACAGCAGAGATGTGGAGGCCCAGGCACCAAAGGGTAAACTTAGCTACAACAGGTGGCAGTGGAGGGTTGCTCCCCTCAGCCTCCCAAGTGCTGGGATTACAGATGTCACCACTACAACTGGCTTAGAAATCAGGTATCTGAGGTGTTCTTTCAAGTGTGCAGAGCACACACAGATACACAGCCAGGATGATTTTTAAACTTTTTTATTGTTTTTATTTATTTATTTTTTTGAGACAGGGTCTCGCTTTGTAGTTCAGGCTGGCCCTCAACTCACTATGGAGCTCAGGCAAGCCTTGAACTCAGCAATCCTCCTGTTTCTGCCACCTGAGTGCTGGGATTACAGGTGTGAACCACCACGCCCAGCATTGTGGTATGTGGTATTGATTGCTGGTGGGTGTGAGTCACCACACCCAGCATTGTTGTATGTGGTTACCAGGGATAGAACTCAGGACCTTGCGCTTGTGAGGCAGGTGCAGGAACCACTGAGCTAAATCTCCGGCCCCACCACGATGATTGTTTGACCTACTTTTCCAAAGGAAACTGATTTTTTAAAGGTTCTATTCCAACTGAACATCGGTCAAAATTCTACATAGCAGCCAGACCAAGTCAGCCCAGCTCACCACAGTAAAGCCCCCTCTCGGGGCGGTGTCTGGGAGGAATTTCGGCCTCAACAGGAGGCCTGGGCAGGGCTGAAGGGTGGGGTTTCATCTCACGGGAGTAAGCAGCCCGATGGTGCAGCAGCGCCACCTGGAGGGAGACAGCGGAGCCTGTCAGTGAGGAGCTGACAGCACAAAGGAGAACCGGCCGGTGGGCTGTTATTATTTTGTATTTCCTTGCAAAAGCAAGTGCATCCCGTGCCCTTGGGAGGCCGGCGATGGTGCCTGCTTCCTTGTGAAGCGTCCAGCTGCCTTGCTATCCTGTGTTGCCTTTTCCCTAGAGCTGGAGTCAACCTAGATGGGAGAGTTTTGAGACGCTGGGGACAGAGCTCAGAGCCTGCTGCAGGCTAAGCCTGAGTTGTGCTACTGAGCCACAGCCTAGGAGCCTTTTTGAGAAAGCTTGAGGGGGGAAGAAGTAAAGGAAATCGAGACAAACTTTGAATGGTGCCACCTAGGCTGCACTGCTCCTCCCGGCCGAAGGAGGGAGCCAGAGAGAAGGGGCCGCCGGGATTCTCTGGGGCAGTCAACTCCTTTGCTGGACAGTGCCCAGAATCCTTCTGCGGGAATTGCGCTAAACTGCCTTGATTTTAAAGGTGGCTAATAACTGGTGACTTACTTTTCAGTCCTTTAGAAACACTCAGCTGTTAATTCATATCTGGAGACTTGAATTTGGTCCTCTTTTCTTCGCCTTTCTTTTCCCTTCCCTCCCCTTCCCTACCTCCCTTATCCCCTTCCCCTTCTTCCCTCCCTCCCTCTGCCCTTCTTTTTCTTCTTTTAAAGAAACATATTCAAAATATAAAACAATTACTTCAGATACTTTCATTTTGGCCTCTCATGTGACACTGACAGTGCTGCTGTTTCTAAATCGTCCTTGGGTTTCTCAGCAGGTAACAGTGACGCCTCTTACTCCCTGACAGCCACTGAGCCGTTCTGGCCACACCTTCCCAGGGAGAATGGTTGGAGCTCCAAACCAGGGCCCGACTGGAGTCGACACACCAGGTTTTGTCACCTGCCCCATGAGGAAACCAAACAGTAAAAGTAATGGTGGATGGGAAGGAATTTAGCACACACTATAGCCATGCTAGAAAGATGGGGATGGTGTATTCTCATGGTGTGTGTGTGTGTGTGTGTGTGTGTGTGTGTGTGTGTGTGTGTACAAGAGCTCCAAAATTATATATGGCAGGAGGCAAGAAGTAGGTGTGGTCAAGCCTTCTGGGTCACCCTGTGGTTGGCTGATCATTATTAGGTCTGAGGTCTGAAGAAGCTGGTACAACTCGAGAGGCCAACTTGATTTCCATCATGAGAGGATTGGTCCTGACTGGGGGAGCCCGAGTTTCTGTCATGGGGTGCACACTCCCACTTAGAGGGGTCATCACCCTACATGGTTCCTGCTCCAGGAATCCAAAGTGAGTGCAGGGTGGGGACTCAGGACGCTGCTGATTTTGATCTTTCTGCAAAACTTGAAAATACCTTAATGACTCTTATCTTGGTATTTTGGCCTTGATGGGGAAAGACTGTTTACTGAAGGTTCCTTAAATTTTTTTTTCTTTTCTTTTTGAGACAGGGTCTCGCTTTGTAGTTCAGGCTGGCTCTGAGCTCACTGTGTAGCCCAGGCAAGCCTCGAACTCAGCAATCCTCCTGTCTCTGCCTCCCGAGTGCTGGGATTACAGGCATGAGCCATCAAGCCCGGCACTGTGGTATATGGTATTGATTGCTGGTGGGCGTGAGTCTCCACGCCCAGCATTGTATGTGGTTACCGGGGATCGAACTCAGGACCTTGTGCTTGCGAGGCAGGCACTGGAACCACTGAGCTAACTCTCTGGCCCCGGTTCCTTAAATGTTTAACAGTCCTATAAGCAGAGCTTGTCAGGCAGAAGCAAAGGCAGAGATGCAAAGTTTTGACCTGGGGTTACACACTGGGCAATTGTAGCTCAGTGGGAAGTGTCAGTGCTCTTCGCAGAAGTGAGATAGACAGAAATAAGGCATTGGCTGGGTGTGCTTGTACACAACTGCACCCCAGCTCTTGGGAAACTGAGGCAGGAGGATTGAGAGTTCAAGGCCAGACTGACCTATAATATAGTAAACTTGAAGCCATCCTGAATTACACAGGGAGACACTGCTTCAACTAAACAAAATACCTGGTGTGGTTATGCACACTATAATCCCAGCACTCTGAGAGGCTGAAGCAGGAAGATCACTCCTTTGAGCTGAGTGGGCAACTTAGTAACTTGTTAAGATCTTGTCTCAAAATAAAAAATAAGTATAGTTGAATGTGGTGGTGCTTTTCTGAAGTCCTAGCACTTGAGAGGCTGAGGCAGGAGAGGCTTCTATGAGTCTGAGGCCAGCTTGGGCTACATAATGAGTTCAAGTCCAGCCTCACCTACATAGAGAGACCCTATCTCAAAAAACAAAAGCAAACAAACAACACTAATAAATGAATGGGCTGAGGACCTGGCCAATGTGAAGGCTCTAGGTCAAACTCAGTCCCATTAATATTAAAAAATTTTTTAAAAAGGCGCACCCTATCTTTCCCCCTGGTAAACAAAAAAAGTATGATACCTTGATGGCTGTCACACATGTCCTGTACTCCAGACATTGCTGCTTTAGGAGGAGCTAGAAAATCACACTTGAAGGCAAAGACCAGACAGGTGGCAGGGCCTGCTGCTGATCTCTCCAAACTCTCCAGCCCTTTCTCTCCGGGATCAACACCTCAGTCCCCTAGAGGTACCACAAAGTCCCTGTGGCTGCATTTTGTTCCTGAGGCATCCTAGACCCCCTGCAGCCCCTCCGGGATGTACTGGCCCTGGCTGTACCAGGTTCGAATCTCAGACCTGTCCCAGATGGCCTTGCCCCTCTGGCACCACCCAGAAGTCCTCCAGTAGCTCCTGACACGCGGGAGGCTGCGGATGTGCGTCCCTCCCTGCTTCTGTGCAACAGCTCCTCACAGTCATCCACCAGAGGGAGGCTCCGTCATGCCCCCTGCCGCACCCTGTGCTCAGCACCACTCCAGTGAAGCCTCCCTCTCGGCTCTGTAGACCTCAGAACTCGCATCTAGGGTAGTGTGGGCCGAGCAGCTCACCCTAAAAGGGGTCAGTCACCCTAGGGGCTGCCAGCCTGGGGAGTTCCGGAGGTTGGCAGTGACAGTGGCAGCAGCAATCCAAGGTGGAGCCGACCCAAAGGTTCGGGCAGAGGACGAAGCTGAGGCAGAGACCAGTGGCCAGCTCTGGAGGAGATGGAGGACCTGGGGGAAGCTGAGGCCGAGGTCAGTGAAGGCAGAGCACCCAGAGGGCAGCAAAGGCTGCCTGAGGACCCCGGTAGAGTGGCCAGAAGCCACGAGGGGCAGTGACACTGGATAATACCCAAGCTGCGACACTGAGAGCTAAGAGGTGCTGGCACTCAGGGCTCAGAGATGTGGCCCTCAAGGTCTGCAGCCTGGAGCCTCAAGGGAGCAGCACTTTGCCACCTGGAGATTTCCATCTGGCCTGGGCTGATTGGTGAACCGCCACTAAGTTCTTGTCACAGTTACCTTCAGAATAATAACTAAACACTAGCTGTCTCATTGTACAGACAGGAAGACAAGGTTCTTGGTGGTAACAAAGAAGAAGCAAGAAAGAGCCCGTTCTCAGCTACAGCGGCTCCTGCCTCCTTGGCTTGAGCGCTGTACAGAGATTTCCAGGACACCGTTTAAAGCCACTGCAGTAGGAAATGACACTCCCCTCACAGGGAGGTGGAGTCCCAGTTTATCACCGCCCCTCCCGCTCTATAGCCGCTAAGCTCCAGGGAGCAGAGGCAATGTCTAGACAGCTCCTTGCTCGTTACTCACATTCCTGGGCCCTGACCTGAGACCTTTCGCTTCAACTTCAGATTCTACGCACCAAAGGGCTAGCACTGCTCTGCTTTTCGTTACCTATTGGGCAATGTAGGCCCAAGTGCAAAGCCAGTGTTGTTTAGCAGAAAATGGCTTTCAGGTCCCTGGCTGCCTGAGAAGAAACATGAATCAGAAATGGTTTTAACGCACAGCAGGATGAGGGCTCTGGCCCGGAGCGTCTTCTGTCCCTGGGGTGGCCCCTGACTGTCGTGAGTATGAGGAGCTGCTTCCTGCCGCCTCCAAGGTGCAGCACCCTTTGCCCTGATGTTTCTGGCTCACTTCAGGCCCAGAACGAGGGAGCCAAGAGGCCAGGGACGGAAGCCTCTGGATCTGCAAGCCACAATAACTCTTTCCTCCTTCTGTGCGATCTCACATGTTTTACACAGCAACAGAAAGCTGAATGACAGAAGTTAAATTTCCTTTCCACTTCCTTCTGAAAGGGCTTTACTTTCACTCCAGCAGGAGATAAATAGCATCCTCTTTGAGCAAAGGCTGATCAGAGAAGCTGTATTATTTTCCAAGCCAAGTCCTGTGGGCAGGGCCAGCAGTGACCACCCTCCCCTCCCTCCTCGCCTGCCCAGATGTCTGCCTTGCACGTTCCAGAGCTGCTGACACAGAGCACTTCATAACTGAAGTTCCAGGTACCAAGTCTTCAAAGAAAATCTGAGCTGAAGGTAAAGTGTACTGGAGACACATATGCCTTTATTTGTGGCCTTTCCGCAGACGGAGTTTTGAGTTACGGTTTCCTGCCTCTCTTGAAAGCAGCTTTGTCTCCTCCTGGACTGAAGCTTTGCATTCATTGTAATCACAGGACATAAGGCAGCCGTTTCCAAATTGGCGTCTCCGTGCGTCATGCACACCGTGAAAACACTGCAGACTAGAATTCTCTGCCTTAATCCAGCAGAAACGGACCGTTGGGAAATGGTCACGTAAAGACACAAAATACTGGCTATTTGGAGTAGTTGTCCAAGCCTGCCAGCACCAAATGCCAGAGGAGAGGAACCTTACATGACAGGCTCCCAGTTCCTGCCTTGGCTGCAGGTGGCTTCTTCTCTCTGTGTCCTCATGCGGCCGACTCCCATAAGTGTCAGCATTTCCTCTTCTTGGAAGGGCGCCAGTCGGGCTGGCTTGCAGACCACCCGAAGGATCTCACTCTACCGCAGTCACCGTTTTAAAGACCTGGTCTCCAGATACAGTCACAACTTGAGCAACAAGGTTCTGAGCTTCAATATGATGTAATTCAGGCTCCAACTTGGGGACAATTTTACCATTCTTTTTTTTTTTTTTTTTTTTTTTTTTGAGACAGGGTCTCGCTTTGTAGTTCAGGCTGGCCCTGAGCTCACTCACTGTGTAGCCCGGGCAAGCTGCTGCGAACTCAGCAATCCTCCTGTCTCTGCCTCCCGAGTGCTGGGATGACAGGAGTGAGCCACCACGCCCGGCACTGTGGTATGTGGTATTGATGGCTGGTGGGCGTGAGTCACCACGCCCAGCATTCTATGTGGTTACCCGGGATTGAACTCAGGACCTTGCGCTTGTGAGGCAGGCGCTGGAACCACCGAGCTAAATCTCCGGCCCAATTTTACCATTCTTTCAACGTTCACCTTTTCTCACCAGAAGAGCCTCCCTGAGTGCTATAAAACAACACACCTCACCCCTCTTGCATATTGCAGATTCTCAGGTCTGTGCAGCAGGAACCGGCTGTCTAAAGGACTGTATTAGGAAAGCTCTGTCTATAGCAACCACGAGATGCTTGTCTCAAGGCCTCATCTGACTCTAGGTGAACGCGCAAGTGATAAATAACAGATGAATGGCTGTAAGCACTTAAGACGTCTGTTGATGGGGATGTACAGAGAAGACCCTTTAATGGGCTTCTGTGCTCAGAAATTGCCACTTGTGGGTCTGAATTGATGCCTGTCTTTAAACAGCACATTCTCCCATGCTGGGAGCTGTTCATTTTACTCCCTTGATGAAACTATTTTCTCTGACCTCAGGAGCAAACCTTTAACCTTAAGATCATTTAGGTTAGCACTGGTTATTCATGAGAATGTGAGAATTCCTTGTCTGACTCACTCTCTGAGGTAAGAAGTCTCTGATCCCATGGAAGAAGAAGAATCTGACCCAGCTCTGCACGTGCCAATGGAGGATCTGATCCGTGGACCCTGGTCTAGGAAATCCATGGCCCAAAGCATTTCTGCCTTGATGGCAGAGCCCTGGAGTCTGGTGCTTGTCTCCTGTCTCCTCATCACGCCCCCCACATGGTCGCCCCTTCCCAGCCAAGCTCACACATCCTCCATTCAGTTCTCCAGCCATTGTCTCCCTTCTGATCTTTGACCCTGGATTTCTGAGCAGGGTGCTTTTCACTCATTGTTCTCACAGGGGATGTGAATTAAAATGAACCAAATAAAAACCATATTTTTATTCCCAAACATGCTTCTCCTAAGTCTATAGAGTCCACGGTGCTTCCAATGACCCCATCACCCAGTTAGCTTCCCAGAAGTCTTGAAGTTACCTGTTCCCCCCTTTCTTCACCTTTCACACTCAACAACTCCTATGGATTCCACTTTCATGGTATGGATAGAGTGTGTCCATCTCTGTTTCCTTACTGTGTGGTCCGAGGCTCCACGTTTCCACTTCAAAGTGCCCCGTTTGGTGCTAGGTAGTGCCAGGGTTAGAGCAGGAGTTTGAGAAGCCCTGGACCCTAATCTCAGTTCTGCCACCCAGCTGTGTGGCTTTGGGAAGGGTTCTAGGGTTGAAGCTGCCTCTTCTTCAGCTATAAAACAGAGAAGGCAGTGGCTCCTTCATAGGGTTATGAAGAAACCTGCATAAGATAACAAACATAAATGATTAGTGGACATAGATCTGATCATGTGATTTCAGTGGTTGTATTTCTGTGGCCCTCAAATCCCCTCGCATGGTGCACAGGCCTCTCTCCTCTCTGTTCCCATCTTGCAAGCTGCCCACCAATCTTCCTCACATCCACTAGGCCGGCTCTTCAAGCTCCCAGAATGACCCTCTTGCTCCTGCCTTCTTCTAAGCGGGCTGCTCTGCAGCCCAACTATACACCTTCCCCAAAGCCAGCTGGAGGTCACTCTCTGGGGACAACTCTGGTCCCTCCAAACCTGGTCTCACCCCCTTTTTTCCCCTCTGGGTCACATTCCCCACCTTTTCCAACAAAAGCCCACTTCCCAATAGCACAGTTGGCCACTGAACTCACTAGTGGATGAATCCACTGATGGATACAGCACCCTCATGACCCAACCACCCTCCAAGAGAGTGAATGAGAGTTTGGGGGACGTTCAACATCTAGACCACAATGATGAGTTTATTTACTCTTTCCTCTGCCTTACTGCACTTAGCCTTATGTTTTGGTTCAGAATGTTTACAATGAATGAGTTAATAAATAAATAATAGTCAAAATTGAGCACATCAAACAAAACTGACTCTGATTTTTTTTCTTTTTCTTCAGGACAGGGTCTCACTATACAGTTCAGGCTGGCCTTGATCCCACCCTGGCCTTGAATTCACAACGATCCTCCTGCTTGAGCCTTCTGGGTGGCTGGGATTACAGGTATGTGCCACAAACTGATTGCATATCTGGTCTGATTTCCTTTTGTTGAGCTCCAGAAATACTGAGTTTATTTCATTCCCTAAGATCTCTAAAGTACTTTTAAGGAATCTTTTGATCACCTGAGCAGATGAGGGAAAATTTGACTTTGGTAGAAATCCACCTCATCACTAGTAGAGCTGCTCATGGGTTCCTCTCCATTTGCTGTGTGTTTCTGAAAGTTACCTTCACTAAGAGAAAGAAAAGTGAAATCCCATCTGATCCAGTCCTGAGGCTGGAAGGGCTCTGAAGACTCCTTTTGTGCAAAACTTGTGGTGAGTCACTCATCAAACATTATTAAATGAACCTCAAACAAAACAAAACTACTTAGTAGAAGAAGTCACATATAAAAGGTCAAATGGGGTATAATTCCATGTATGTCGGATGCCCCAAACAAGCAATGGCATGGTGATAGACATAGATCCAAGAGCTCAGAAGTGGGAGATGTCTTAGTTACTTTTCTAGAGGCTCAGACAAAATATCCAATACCCAAAGTTAAAAGAAAAATAGATTATTTTGGCTCATAGGTGTAGAGATTCCCGTCTGTAACCAGTTGGCTCCAAGGCAGGGTGGCATGGTAGAGGAACATCACAGAGCAGAAGTAGTCCATGGTGTGGCAGAGCAGGCAGAAGGCAGCAAGCAGCTAGCAAGAGCAGCAGCAAGCCTTCTTTCTGTGTCTTATATCCATCCAGGTGACCTGCCCTTTGGGTAGGTAGCACTCACATGCAGAGTAGGGGTACTCTAACCCAAGCATCACACACACTAGAGCTAGCCACCGCCAAAAAGCCAAACTCTGACCACATGAGGATTCTGAGGGACCTCTAGGTATAAGCCATAACCGGGGTGGATGTCTGTACACAGACAAAGGTCTTTCCTAAAGCCAAATTATAGGGATCGCTGTGGAACTGCAAATTTACTAAAAACCATTCGATAGTACACTTAGCATGGTGTATAATTTATACCTCAGTGTCTTAGTCATCTTGAGCTACAATAATCAGTTACCATGGATGGGGTGGCTTACAGAGACAACTTATTTTCACAGTTCTGGAGGCTAGAAATCTGAGATCAGAGTACAGCATGCCAGGCTCTGTGAGAGTCCATTTTCAGTTATGGGCTACTGACTTCTGGTTGTGAGTTCAGAAGGTAGAAAAGACAGCCTGCTAGCTTTCTGGTTTTTTTTCTTTTTAGAAGGGCACTCCACACCTTTCAGTACTAAGGATCAAATCCAAGAACTCTCCCATGCTAGGCAAGGGCTCTATCATTGAGCTACATCTGAAGGCCTTTTCACTTTTTAATTTTCAGATAAAGTCTCACTAAATTACCAGGTTAGCCTCTAGTGGACAATTCTGTCTCAGCCTCCCAAGTGGCTGGGACCACTGGCATGTACCATGATGCTGGGCACTAATCCTACTCTTTTTTTTTTTTTTTTTGAGACAGGGTCTCACTTTGTAGTTCAGGCTGGCCCTGAGCTCACTATGTAGCCCAAGCAAGCCTGGAACTCAGCAATCCTCCTGCCTCTGCCTCCCGAGTGCTGGGATTACAGGCGTGAGCCACCACGCCCGGCACTAATCCTACTCTTGAGGCTCTGCCTTCATGACCTAATGCTCTCTTAAAGGCCCTGACTGTAGCCAACATCACAATAGGGATGAGATATTGGCATATGGATTTTTGTGAGGTGGCATTTAATCCATGATACTCAATAGGCTTTTAATTTTTTTGAAAAATCTTCATGAGAACTTAGCTCACTTCCACCACATTTTCTACATTAGAGTCTAATTTTGGGGGAGACATCTCTCTAAATTCTCCAAAAACTGCAGATGTGGTGGGTGTGTGGCTGGACATCCCAGACACAGAGGAAGGAGTTTAACTTTGGACTTGCTGACTTTGGACAGAGAACCTTTCCTCCATGATCAGGCGCCAGGTGAGGAAGCTGCTTCCCCCTCTCCTGCTCAGCACATTGCTGGGAGATCCAGCCATAGTAGGGAAGAAAAGAAAAGAAGTGAAAGGAGGGCCGGAGGGTTGGCTCAGTGGTTCCGGTGCCTGCCTCGCAAGCGCAAGGTCCTGAGTTC
>PVIC010039227.1:0-11231 GCA_004025085.1 Thryonomys swinderianus
GCCTCCCAGAGTGCTGGGATCATAACTTGTATCACTCTGCCCAGCTCACAGTCTTGCCCAAGTGATGCCTCACAGCAGGGATTATTGTTTGGTTTTGCTCAGGAGGCAACCAGAGACCTGGGATTATTACCCTGTCCCCGGCCCACAGCTCTGACTTTCCATGAGCCCGAAGGCCCACATTTCGGCCTTGGCCCCACCGACTCTCCAAAGAAAGAGAAAGCTGAGCTAGCCATAGGAGAGCATGGGGTGGGGGCACATTTTCACCAAAGACCTATTTTCAAATTGCCAGTGTGTTTACCTGCTTTCAGTTGCATAAGTTTATATTTTTAGGAGTAAAGAGTGGGTGACAACTTTATTTGGGGAGCAGAGGCCCACAGGCCCAGTATGAAGAGAGATCACTTCCAGCACTCAGGAGGCCAGCACAGGCAACAGAGTGACACCCTGACTTCAAGACAAAACAAAACAAAAAACAAAACAAAAGAATGAATGAGGTTGAAGAAAGTTTTCAGCCAGATGTGGTGGTGCAGGCCATAATCCCAGCATTCTGGGAGGCTGAGGCAGGAGAATCAACAAATTCAAACCCAGCCTGGAGGATTTAGCCAGTGAGACCCTAAACTCAAAATAAATCCAGAAAAATTTTCAAGCTCAATTCTTATGAGCTGGGGGCCAAGCAGGCTTCCAGGGTCCCCACCGGGGAAGTAGGCCCAACCCCTGCCCCTCCCCCACCTCTGCAATGTTGGGGAGGGGCTGTGGCTGTGTCCTCTGGGCAGATGGCTGTCCCTGGACTAGGCTACCCTGTCCAGAACCCCTGGACATCTCAACCCAGCACAAGCAAGCTGACCCTGAAGGTGAGCACCAGCATTCTTTGTGCACGGTGTAGCCCAGATTTGAACCCAGGGCCTTGCTCTGGGTCCCTATTATTGGCCTCTACATTGCCAGCATCTGAAGTCATTCCCTGTGAGCTGAGCCTGTCAGCAGTGTCTTCAAGGGTGACTTCCTGTCCTGAGGTGTGGAGGGGAGTTTACCCAGAGGCCGGCACAGCCCTGCCTGGTCCCTGCCAGCCACAGCAGGCAGACCGGAGGCCCCAGGCTGGCAGGATGGGTGGCAGTGCCAGCCTAGTAGAGCTAAAATGGAGGAGGAGGCCATCTGACCTTGTGATGTGTGGACGGTCAGGCGATGGTGCTGTGGAGCTGTGCCCACCCTGTTCCGTCCTGCCGTCTATGTCCACCCTTAAGAAACAGCTGTCACCACCAGCACAGAGGGCCCAGGCAGGACCCGACCAGGCCACGGTCCTTGAAGGAGGTCGCAGTGGTTCTGGGAAGGAACCTGAGTCGTCGGAGTAGGGCAGTCTCCAGGAGACTGAGGCTGGGAGGCCCCTCCCCGTGCTGTCTGCAGGTCGGGGCCCATGGAATGAATACAGAGGTTCAGAGTTTAAAGCAGGGTGCAGCGGTGCATGCTGGTCACGCCAGCATTCTGAAAGGCAGAGGCAGGAGGAGGGCAGTTTGAGTGCAGACTGAGCCATTTAGGGACCTAGCAACCTAAAAAGGGCAGGGATGGAGCCCAGTGCCCGGCCCGGGTTCAGTCTCCAGGGCCACAGAAAGGGGGACACGCCAGCCAGGGTTACCTGGAGTCAAACTTCTTGCCGTCCTCGAAAGTGCCATTGTAGTGGTAGCGCACGAAATCGCCCATCTGCACCTCGCGGGGACAGGCCCTGGGAATGTGGTACCTCTCGATCACCACGTCTTCCAGGGGGCCCCCGGCCGGGCTGGCGCGACCCAGAGCCCTCTCCACGACCTGCAGCGCCAGCAGGACCCGCAGCAGGGGCAACCGGCCCGGGCGGCCCTCGGGGCGCATGGTGCCGGCGCCGACGCGGGCTGTGCACAGGCCGAAGCCGCGGCCTCCCTTCCTCTTCCCCGCGCTGGCTCCCCCTCTTCCTGTCCCCCACCACCCTGGCCAGTCCACGTGGAAGGGGGGCTGGGGACAAGGAGATGGCCGGCCGGCCGGGCGGGGTGCGGGACGCGAGGGCGGGCCCAGTCCCAGGACCGGCAGGAGCCCCGCCCCGGCATCCCCAGATCCCTAGTCCCGGGGCGGAGGCTGGGCCGGGGGCGGGAGGGAAAGCTGAGAGGACTCCGGAGAAAGTTAGCTTGGCGTCCCTTTCCGGAGCCCAGGGTCCTAGAGCCGGGCCGGGGTTTTGTTATTTGTGCCGAGCCGGAGCCAGGCCCCGGAGGGTGAGGTCGGGCCGCGTCTCCGCACACAGCCTGCCCCGAGCGCCCGGGGCTCCAGGACTACCCTCGGTCGCTGAGAGTGGTTGCGGGGGTCGTGGGTGTGCGTGGGGGTCTGGGTACCGGGGGCTTAGCCTTAGGGACCCGAGGTCGCGGGGGTGCGCCGCGCGGGGACCTGGGGACGCGGGCGGGCAGGGAGGACACCCCGGTGGCCGCGTCCCAGGCCCGCCTCCAGCGATCCCCGGTGCCGGGGGCGGGGGCTGCGGGAGGGGCTTGGCGGGCTCTCGCGCGGACGTGCACGAGCCCCACGCGCTCTCCGTCTAGGGAGCACCCGACGGGGCGTCGGGGCGTCGCGGTGCTCCGGAAGCCTCTCGGGAGGTCGTGACCCTGTGCATCCCCCTCCGAGAGGAGCCTTGGCACTAGGACCCCGGGCGGCGCTGCTTGGGCGCGAGGGAACCAGGGCGAGGGCGCAGGGTGCGGGCCCGGGTGGAGAGCGCGAGGTTCCGCGCGAAGGGCGCGGCACGGGGCGCGGGCTCGTGCGTGGGGTGCGGGCACGGGCGCGGCCATGGCGGGCACGGCGCGCGCGCTGCTCGGCCTCCTGCTCCCGCTGCTGCTGCCCCCTCGCGCCGCGCGTGCGCAGTACGAGCAGTACAGCTTCCGCGGGTTCCCGGCCGCCGCGCTGGCGCCGCTCGCCTCCGCCTACGGGCGCGCGCTTGAGCTGTACGAGAGCGGCGCGTGGCGCGAGAGCGCGCTCGGGCTGGAGGCTGCGCTCCGGCTGCACCGCCTGCTGCGCGACAGCGAGGCCTTCTGCCACGCGCGCTGCGGCGGCCCTGGCGACCCCGGCGGGCCCGGCGACCCCGACGGCGGCGAGGCCTGGGCGCGGGAGCTGCGGCTCTTCGGCGCCGTCCTGCAGCGTGCCGCCTGTCTGCGCCGATGCCAGAGTGAGCTGCCCGCCTTCCGCGTGCCCTACCCGCCGCGCCAGGTGCTGCGCGACTTCCAGAGCCGCCGGCCCTACCTGTACCTGCACTATGCGCTCTTCAAGGTGGGCGCCGCCAGGAGAGCGCGCGGGACGGGCGCGCAGGATGCGCCCTGTGCCCCGCCGACCGCGCGCTCCTCGCTGGCTGCCCCCAGGACGATCGGCTGGAGAAGGCCGTGGCCGCGGCCTACACTTTCCTGCAGAAGAACCCGAAGCACGAGCTGACCGCCAAGTACCTGGCCTACTACCGGAGCATGGTGGACATCGCCGATGAGTCCCTTACGGACCTGGAGGCTCAGCCCTATGAGGTGCGGGCCAGGGGGAGGGTGCCCAGGAGGCCCTCCCCCAGGGAGTGGTGGAGGAGAGGTGCCGGATCTCCCACCCATGTTCCCCTAGGCCGTGTTTCTCCAGGCTGTGAAGCTCTATAACAGCGGTGATTTCCGCAGCAGCGCGGAGCACATGGAGCGCGCCCTGGCCGAGTACCTGGCCGTCTTCGCCCGGTGCCTGGCGGGATGCGAGGGGGCCCAGGAGCAGGTGGAATTCAAGGACTTCTACCTGGCCATCGCAGGTACCCTCCTTCCGCGGGCTGAAACACCCAGGCACAGGCGTGGGGCGGCTGGGAAGGGCTCTGGTGGACGGGAGCCGGGGCTTGGGGTGTTGGGTGCCTGGCATCCCAGAGGGAGCTGAGGAGATGCCAAGCATCTCGACCCACGGTGCTGTCCTTAGCACCGGGCCTGGACTCAGCCTTGCCCAGACTCGGGCCACTTTCTCCCACAGTACCCTCCAGTCGGTGTGAGGACCCCAGTTCAGCTGGGGTCCTGTTGTGCCAAGCGTGCCAAGCACATTGGTCCCCCTCGTGACGGCCCTGGGCACACCCTGTGCTAGGAGCCAGACAGCCGCAGTGGCCTAAGATTGAGCCGTCCTCCCAGTGGCACACTCAGCACCCCCGTGCCCCAGATCTCTTTGCAGAGTCTCTGCAGTGCAAGGTGGACTGTGAGACCGACCTGACCCCCAACGTGGGGGGCTACTTCGTGGACAAGTTCGTGGCCACCATGTACCACTACCTGCAGTTTGCCTACTACAAGCGTGAGCCAGGGGACAGCACGGGCCTCTCAGAGTTGGGGGGTTGCCCCCCATAAGAAAGACCTTGGGGTCCAGGGAACACAGCCAGGATCTGGGGAAGCTGTGTGGGAATGTGGAAAGAACTGGGGGCCTCTTGCCAACAACTAAGCACCCCACTTACTTTGCACACGGGGAAACTGAGGCTGGTGGAGGGCAAGACTGTCAGTGGCGTGGCTGGTGGAAAGCAGGGCAGGAGGACCGGCTGGAGCTCCAGGGTTCAGGGTCTGGGGTTGGAGCTGGGTCAGGAGGCCCTTCCTGGGCGGACGCCGGGCCCCTGTGCAGCCGTGTTCCCGTGCCAGCCTCCCCGGCTGTGCTTGCCTCCACCTCGGCTGGGCGGCCTCCTGATTTCCTGTTGGCAAAGAGGGGATGGCGGCGAGGGGGTCTCCGTGAGCTGTGGACACCCGGCACCGGGGCTGCGCAACGTTTGCTTGTTTGCATGGTCGCCGGGCAGGGTTCTGCCGCAGCAACCTCGCAGGTGACTCCTCGATGTCCTGCCACCCACAGTGAACGACGTGCGGCAGGCTGCCCGCAGTGCTGCCAGCTACATGCTCTTCGACCCCGGGGACAGCATCATGCAGCAGAACCTGGTGTATTACCGCTTCCACCGCGCGCGCTGGGGGCTGGAGGACGAGGACTTCCTGCCCCGGGAGGTGGGCGCCAGCGGGTCTGGGAGGGCAGGGGGCCCGGCCGTGGCTGCTGCGTGGCCGGGAGACGCTGCCGACCCTCCCGAGGGTCGTGGGCGGACGTGGGCAACGGGGTGACAGGGCCGCCTTCCTTGTGGGCGGCGGAGCTCGCGCCTGGGTCCTGCGCTCTTTCTCCTCGAAGCCAGAGCAGCCCCAGGGCTCCAGCGGCCCTGACTGCCTGGCCCTGCTGCGGTCCGCGCGCCGCCCCTCGCTGTGCCGCGGCAGCACGGCCCGCTCACCCTGCCCTCCCTCGCAGGAGGCCGCGCTCTATCACAATCAGACGGCCGAGCTGCGGCAGCTGCTGGACTGCACGCACGTCCACCTGCAGGCTGACGACGACGAGGTCAGCGTCCTGGTCTCCGTGGGGCCCAAGGCTCACAGCGGCCCTCCCCGGCTCGCCTCAGCATCCCCGGCCCCCCGCGCCCCAGGCTGGGGCCCTGGTCCTGAGCCCTCCTGTTTCAGCCTCTTCTGAAACTCGGCCTCACCTGGCTGTCCCAGGCCCCACCTGTGGCAGGACCCAGGCTCTGACCTGGGCTCGGGGCTAGAGCGCGCCACCTCGTGCCGCCTCTTCCTCCTGGGGCACCTGGCCAGGAGAGCCCGTGACGGGCGGGTCGCACCCAGCCGCACCACGTGGCTCCTTGGTGGCCCCAGGCCGGCCAGATGACGTCTCCACTTCCCTGTCCACCCACGGGAGCAGCAGCGCCCTGCTCATTGTGGGTGTGAAAGTTAAAAGACATGGAGAAGGAAATGTGGGCAGGGCATGGTGGTACACACCTGTGATCCCAGCACTTGGGAGGCTGAGGCAGGAGGATCAAAGTTCAAGCCCAGGCTGAACAACTTCACAGTTTAGGAAGACATTCCCTCAGAGAATGAAACAAGGGCTGGGGATGTAGCTCAGTGCAAGGGCACGGGGTTCAGCCCCAAGAACCGGGGAAAAGAAAGACTCCAGCACTGTCGGGCCAGCCCCTTGAGGGCACTTGCTGCCTCTGTCTGCCAGGCACCAGCAGTGTGTCCCTGTGCCCGAGTCCTGGCGGGAAGGAGGCTGTGCTGCCAGAGGGGGCGGCAGGTGCCCACACTTGACACGGGGATCTGGGCACCGAGATGGAGCAGGGTCCCCTGGCCTGGAAGCAGCCCGGCTGGGCCTGGCCTTCGGTGACCCGTCTCTCCCTGATGCTGATCCCCTTAGATGGAGCTGGAAGAGGCAGAGCCTCCCCGTGAGGCTGAGCAGCCCCTGTCGGACGAGGAGTTTGAGGGCGACGGCGACTACGAGGAAGGGCTCTATGCAGACTGGTGGCAGGAGCCGGATGCCAAGGGGGATGACGCAGAGGCTGGTGGGTGCCGGGCCCGCAAGCGCCCGGGCTCCTGGGGCTGTGTCCGGCGGGGCCGCTCACGCTGGTGCCCTCCTCCCTCCGTTTCAGAGCCAGAGCCTGACCTGGCGTGAGGAGCAGTCACCGCACCAGAGCTCGCCAAGCCGGGCCGCAACAAGGGCTATTTCTGAGAATCTGATCCACACCGAGCGCGCTGCTGGCTCGTCTTTGTCCAGACCACAGCGGCCAGGCCTGTGCGGGGCCTGACGGTGCCCCGCTCCCTCCTGCAGGAGGCTGGCGTCCTGGCCTGGAGGCAGAGGAGCAGCGGGGCTGAGGAGCACTGGAGCAGGAGGCAGGAGCTCCTGCCTCGAGAGTGCTGCTCAATAAACGTTCACTGTCGGCTGAAGGGCTGCGTCCGGTCCAGGGTCGGCGGGGCCGGGGCCGGGAGGGCAGCGCGGCGCCCGGGCTCGGCCACCAGGGGGCGCGGCCTGCCTCGGCGCGGCGCGGGCGACCCGTCCAGGCTCCGCGGTGGGTTCCCTGTTTTCCGCGCCCTGGGCACGTGGGGAAGCGAGGAGACGCCTGGGTCCCGGGGCCGCCCTGCCCTCGCCTGCTGTGCCTGGCACCGCCGGTCAGTGCCCAGGAGTACCCCTCCTGGCCCCAGGCGCCTCCCGGGACCGCCTGCCGGGGACCTGGTGACCTCGTCCTCCGCGCTCCCCGGCGTGTGGGGCCGCAGCCTCTGCTCCCAAAGACGCCTGCGCCCGCCGGCCCTGCCCACCCCACCCTGCCCCCGGGCTGGCGGCGCAGACGTGCCCCGGCGAGCCCGGGCTAGGTCACCGGAACCTCCGCTGGGGTGGGTCCCACAGCGCCTGCCCTGCGCGCGCAGAGCTCCGGTGCCCCGTGCGACAGGCGACCCCCGGGCCCTCGGAGCGCCTGCTCCCGTGGGACAGCAATGTAGACCGGGAGACGGACAGCGAGGCGCGGGGCTAGGTGGGAGCGGCTGGCGCCTGTGCAGTGTTTGTGGCGCGCAGCCCGCAGCGCCCGCCTTCTGCTCAGCTCCGCTGTGCTGGGAGCGCCGCCCCCCGCGCCTCCCGCTCCAGCGTCTGCGGGCGGCTGGCAGAACCGGTGTGGACGAGTCCCCAACACCGCCGCCGCCTCAGCGTGGGCCCGCAGCGTCGGGGCCACGGAAGCCACCTGCTGCGTGCCCGCGCCCCACGGCTCCCCCCACCCGGCTTATGTGTGTGTGAGTGTGTTTTGAAACTTTTACCTTTTTAAACAATGTTTTTTAGCTCAAGTTGCAGTATGTAGTGATTTCACACGGTCAGGAGGGAAGCTGGGATCTGGCCTTGTCCTGCGCTGTTTCCCTCCTGCTCCTGGGAGGCCCCTAGCAGCTGGGCCGGGGTTCCCCGGGCGGGGGCTGGGCCACCCCAAAGCTGGCTGGAGAAACAGGGAGGGGACCGCGGGCCCGGCTGAGTGTCTTGTCTGTGTCTCATCACAGCTGGGGCCCCGCTGGGTGGTGTGGAAACAAAGGCCTTGACCTTGGACGGGAGGACAGGACAGGGCACCTCCGTGGGATTTAGGCCCTGTGCCAGCGCCCTGGGGTCACCTAGGGTAGCAGCTTCCGGGTGTGGTGCTGCACACCTGTCATCCCAGGACTCTGGAGGCTGAGACAGGAGGGTCAGCGTGAGTTTGAGGCCAGGTATGTAGTGAGACCCTTTCACACACACAAAAAAAATGTGTCAGGGGCTGGGAATTTAACTCAGTGGCACTGCCACCTGCCTTTCGAGTGTCCTGTAAATTAAAAAAAAAAAGAAAAAACAGGGCTGGAGGGTTAGCTCAGTGGTTCAGGTGCCTGCCTCACAAGCACAAGGTCCTGAGTTCAATCCCCGGTAACCACATACAATACCGGGCCTGGAGACTCACGCCCACCAGCAATCAATACCACACTCCACAATGCTGGGCATGGTGGCTCACACCTGTCATCCCAGCACTTGGGAGGCAGAGGCAGGAGGACTGCTGAGTTCCAGGCTTGCCTGGGCTCCATAGTGAGCTCAGGGCCAGCCTGAACTACAAAGCGAGACCCTGTCTCCAAAAAAAAAAAAAGAGTGTGTCGCCCAAGTCCCCCACCCAGTCCCTTCGGGTCTCCTCAGCCCCCTTCTGAGGCTTCTCTCCAGGACAGTGCTGCTGGACATAGATTCCCGAGGGGGACACTGACCCCGGAGAGGCCGCTGTGACCTGGGCTGGCCCTGGCCCGTCAAACTCTCAGACGACCTGGGGTCAGGCTGGAGTGACAGGCCCCAGGCCTCCTGGTCACCACCTGCTGGCCCTGGCTGGCGCCAAGCCTGGATAGCATCTCTTCTGCCCCTGGCCAGTCCCAAGGCTGGCAGCACCTCTCCTGCCTTTGACTCAGGCGAGAAACTGAGGTCAGGGGCGGAGGTGCTTGCTGTGCTACCTGTCCTCCCTCGGGCACACGGGGCCTTTCGCACCTGGAAGAACTCACGGTTTTGAGTCACCACGAGGAAGACCCCAGGACAACAGGCCGTGTCTGCTGCGGGTCGCCTGGCCCAGCTTTCTGCTCAGCACATGAGGCTCGGTGGCTCGGTGAGCTGGAGGATGAGGCCGGAGGCCCAGCCCCTTGGCCTTGCTGGAGGAGGGTCCCGGGAGGGCCTGGGTTCAACCCGCCTGCTGGGAGTCGGCTGGCTCTGCAGGGTGCAGGCAGCAGGGAGTCATTTAGGGACTCACTGCCAGAGAGGAGTCGTTTTCTTTCTTTTAAAATTCTTTTTAATTTTTAGTTGTTTTTTTTTTTTTCCTTTTTGAGACAGGGTCTCACTTTGTAGTTCAGGCTGGCCCTGAGCTCACTATGGTGCCCAGGCAAGCCTTGAACTCAGCAATCTCTGCCTCCCGAGTGCTGGGATGACAGGCGTGAGCCACCACGTCCGGCACTGTGGTATGCAGTGTTGATTGTTGGTGGGCGTGAGTCTCCACGCCCAGCATTATATGTGGTTACCGGGGATCGAACTCAGGACCTTGCACTTGTGAGGCAGGCCCCGGAACCACTGAGCTAACCTTCCGGCCCTAATTTTTAGTTTTTTGAGACAGGGACTCGCTTTGTAGTTCAGGCTGGCCCCAAACTCACTATGTAGCCCAGGCAAGCCTGGAACTCAGCAGTCCTCCTGACTCCGCCTCTCGAGTGCTGGGATGACAGGTGTGAGCCGCCATGCCTGGTTTTCATCCCCAGTCCGGCTAAGTCACTGAGTTGCCCAGGCTGAGTGGAATTTGGGGTTCTCCTGCCTCATCCTCCCAGAATGCTGGAGCTACAGGACTTTCCACCATGCCTGGTTATCCTGTGGATATTTTCCTCTGAATGAGGTTACGCACTGTCACAGAGACGTAGGGCTGAAGTCAGAAAATGCTCGTCCTATGACTTCAACTTTTATCACAGTTCATTATCCCTTTTTGATTTATCCATTTTTAACACATTAGAAATCAGAAATGGAAAGTCCCTGGCCAGGAGCATGGTCCCGCCACCTGCCTCTGCCTGCCCCCGCCCCGTGCCCCTTCAGCCTGGTCACAGCTCCCCGTGCCCGCCCCTCCGTCCAGTCCCATCCCCATAAATTATCTATGAGCTGTAAGTTGGCTGCTGCTTCCAGGAGGCTGAAGTGCTGATGAAATATTCAGGAATCTCAGCTCTCAGGTCCCCGGGGCTTGGGCGGGGCAGGGCCTGTCCTGCATTCCCGCCTGGTGGGGACGCTGAGGTGGGGGAGGACAGGAGCCCGCAGGACTGACCTGGGTCCCCGAGGAGGGGTGCGGGGCCCAGGGCACCCAACACCTGAACCCACCCCAGGTTTAAGTCAGCCCTGCTGGGAGCTTGCTTTTGTGGCCTTAGAGAGCAGTCACGGTTCTAGCCTCAGTTTCCTGTGATGTGTAAGAGGGAGAGAAACTTCTGTTGTGTGTGTGTGTGTGTGTGTGTGTGTGTGTAGTACACACGTGTGAGTCTGTGCGGGAGCCGGGGCCTCCTGTGGGAAGTGTGTCGTGTCCAGGCAGGCAGCTCCTGACGAGGGTGGAGGGCAGGGCGGCCTGGCTGCTGGGCCAGGCGGGGCCCTCCTGTGGTGCAGCAGCCAGGGTGACTCAGGTGGCACGGTCTCTCTCACCTGCCCAGCGAAACCACTGGGGAGGGAGGCAGAGGGAGGGCGGGTCCCTCAGGAACGGGCAACCCGGCTCAGAAAGCAACACTCCTAGTCCGGCTTGTGGCTCACGGCTCTAATCCCAGCATTTGGGAAGCAGAGGCAGGAGGATTGCTGTGAGTTCATGGGCATCCTGAAGTACAAAGTGAGACCCTGTCTCAGAAAGGTTAAAAGAAAAAAAAAAAAAGGAATTGCCATGAGTTTTTGAGGCCAGCTTGAACTATAAGGCAAGAACTTATTTTAAAAAACCAAAACAGGGGCCGGAGGGTTAGCTCAGGGGTTCAGGTGCCTGCCTCGCAAGCACAAGGTCCTGAGTTCGATCCCCGGTGACCACATACAATGTTGGGGTTGGAGATTCACACCCACCAGCCATCAATACCACATACCACAGTGCCAGGCGTGGTGGCTCACGCCTGTCATCCCAGCACTCAGGAGGCAGAGGCAGGAGGATTGCTGAGTTCGAGGTTTGCCTAGGCTACACAGTGAGCTCAGGGCCAGCCTGAACTACAAAGTGAAACCCTGTCTCAAAAAACAAAACAAAACACGGGCTGGAGGGTTAGCTCAGTGGTTCCGGCGCCTGCCTTGCAAGCGCAAAGACCTGAGTTCGATCCCCGGTTACCACATATAATGCTGGGCGTGGTGGCTCACGCCTGTAATCCCAGCACTCGGGAGGCAGAGACAGGAGGATTGCTGAGTTACAAAGCGAGACCCTGTCTCCAAAAAACAAAACAAAACAAAGC
>PVIC010039228.1:0-17234 GCA_004025085.1 Thryonomys swinderianus
TTAAATGAAGTATATAATGAAATAAACATTGAGTTTTGAATTAAATGCACATATAATTAAGCCAAAGGTACAACTTTCTAATTATGTGATCAACCTAAAATAATTAAGTCCCTCAAACTTCAGTTTTCGCATCTGTAACAGAGAAATAATAACATTTATTTTGTGAGGTTTTGGAAAAAGTAAACTACATGCATGTGAAGAAGAGATGTCAATCATCTTTGATGTCTCTGTATATATTTCTCTCAGGGCTCACTCCTTTTTCACATTCTTTACCCTCATGGCTTAGTAGACTTTCTAACCAACAGATCACATCCAAAGAGATGGATGACAGTCGCTCGATGAGGTCATGCTGTGTGAGCCCTGGTCTCTGACGGGTGTGAGGAGCTCTGCTAACTTTGAAAAACTGCATAGCCACACACAGACTCACTACTCAGAGAGGCATTGGGAAGTTCCCAGGTCCTGCCTCACTCACCCACCACTGAAAATCAGAGGACTCTGGTAGCCTTGTATCTAGGAACGAGATCATATCATAGTCCAACAACATGAATGAATTTGAAAGCATATCCTTCCTGAACTGAACCTCTAGCTAAACTAGATGCCTGCTGTCTAAATTACATAATAGTACATTTTAAAAATTGACTTTATAGGTACATTTTATATATACATTATGATCACATTCATCATTAAAGGTCTGTACATGTACATGACATATCTTGATTCTCATTTTTCTCATTTCCTTGTATTTGTTGTTTGAATTTACTAATATGTGCTTATTTGTTATACAGAGTAGAAATGAAAATATGACATATATTTGAATAATATATTTACATGCTGCAAACATTATTTCTCAATTAATACTAGTATTAATAGCAAATATCTGACCTAAGTTGTGCATGGAAATTATAAAATTGTAGGAGCCTGGTAATCTATCTGATAAAATATTAAACATAATAGTGTTTAATCATCACTGGATAAAAAACAAATTGTTTGGGTGAAAAAAATATATATACTGGAAGATTAGGGATATATATATATATCCCTATATATATTAGGGATATATATATATCCCTAATCTTCCATTGTCCTGAAAAATTATTTTGATTTCCTCCTTGTCTATATGTGTATATGTATGAAATATATATGTGTGTGTGTGTGTGTATAATATATGATTAAATATATACATTTCTTTATTTTCCACAATTGGATTCAAATTATTTCTAACAAATAAATATCCCCCAAATATTCAAAAATAGAACAAGTATGTCCAAAGGGTCCATATAAGTTGCTTTGCAATTCTTTTCTTAGTATCATACTTATTTTCATTATTTCTTCTCTTACTGTTCCAACCTGAATTAAGGCACAGTTTGAGCTCTCAGTTAATGTGATGATGATGACGCTATTCTGCATATAATGGTCCCTTGTCTCTTTTTTTAGTCATCTGTTACTGATAGAGTATGAATAACAAGATCATAAACATCCCTAATTAAGCCATAAGACATGACAGGTTGTGAATTGTGTTGTAATATTTCACACCTAGTGTGCTGCTAAGCATGAGACTGAAGGCTCTGAGCCATCAATGCACCTAAGCGCATATTAACACTGTGAAATTCATGCCCTGGAGCGGCTGCCTTTAGTTGTGAAATAGTGAGTTGTTTAGTATTTGAAGAAAGAACTTTGTTTTCTGTTTTGTTTTGAATTTTGAACCTACAGGTTCAAAATTAAAGATTTGAAATAATTTAAGATAAACTCTGAAGTACAATAAAACAAAACATAAATTCATTTATTTTATATAATTATGACAGACAACAGACCTTTCTCATTTTACTCCATTGTAATCACTTTTGACAGTGCTTAGCATCATTTGTGCAAACAAGTTTTCTAGTCCTCGGTGATAAGTCTTGTGTGATGCCCAGCATAATGAAATAAGGTTAGAGAAAATAATACTCAGTGGTATCCCTAATTCTATTAGTGTGTGTGAGGAATAAGAAGGAGAGAGTCATGGTACGAAAGAAAATCCACAATGGCAGGTAAACACTCACTTGTATCATAGTTGGCATTTAGAAAATAATACAACAATATGTTCTACACTCTTCAGATAATGCCAATTATTGTGCTTACATATTGACAAAAATCACTGATGGCAAAGGCTAGCTAAGATGTTGGGTAAACCTCTTCTTTATCAAGTTATTAGGTCAAATACAAATTGTAAATGTACAATATAAAGCACAGAAATTGCTTTACTATTAATCAACATTCTATTGTCAGACTGTTTAAAGAAGTCTTTACATGAAAGTATGTTATGCTCAAAGCACAAGTGCTTCTCCGAAATTGGTCTTCATTTAGTATTATCATATTTTTCCTTAGACCATATTTTCACTATAGAATTACTGAGAAAACACAATAAATTGTTTTTGACTTTAAAAGTGATATGTCAATACCTTTAACAGAATGTTTTCATTTTAATAGATATGCAGTTTATTTGTATATAATTTGAAGGAGCTACTGAACCTCTGTTAAACTTATTTGAATTCTGGGTGCATGGAAAGAAACATAGTACTTTATTTTTAAGATTGCTATGAAAATAGTAAAATACACATTTGAACTGGAAGGTGTATCACCTCAGTCAGGTCTCTGTAAATGTATATTAAGCTACTTCAATACTGTTGGTATTAACTCTGCTGGGAGATAATGCTCCATACATTTGTTCATGTACCTCAATGATTCAAAACGAATTATTAAATGGCAGATGTTTCCAGAAATTAAAGCCAATGCTTTAGAGACACTGAAAAACTGAACTTTCCCAGAGCCATTTGCTTATGGTGTAAGAATAATGACCCTGGAGATAGGTTCTGCTCTTCCCAGAAGTACTTGCTTATATTCCAGAGCTTTAGTGACCATGAAGCTTTTTCTTATCCTGTTTGCTCAGGATTTTTCCAGAGGAGATACGGCGAGGTGTACTTCACACACTACGGAAACACCATTTCTAACATTTTGGAATTCCTTTCTTATAGATAAATGTGGGGTCCTCATTAAATCAACAGACAGTAAACTTGGACATGAGCAAACAATGCAAAAGACCTGTACTCTTTATTATAGTGGTATGTTTCTGTATTCTAGTGATACAAAGATCAATCATCACATGCCCTTCACAAAGGCCATAGAATTTCTAGTTTGCCTCATATCTATTAAAACTGAATAAAATGAATGTAATGAGGATCTTTTTTTTTTTTTTTTGACAGGGTCTTGCTTTATAGTTCAGGATGGTCCTGAACTCACTATGTAGCTCAGGCAAGCCATGAACTCAGCAATCCTCCTGTCTCTGCCTACCAAGTGCTGGGATTACAGGCTGAGCCACCAAGTCCAGAATTTGTTTTATGTGGGACCGATTCTTGGTGGGCAGGAGCCACCATGCCGTTTTGTATGTGGTTACCAGGGATCAAACCAGGGACCTTGGGCATGCTAGGCAGGCGCCTGAACCACTGAGTTAAATCTCTAGCCCTTGGATCATTTTTTAAATTGTCCTTTCCAAATCTTTTTTTTTTTTGAGGGGTTACTATTTATAGATCATTATTTAGTTGCTAAATTTTTCATTCACTGAGAAAAGAAATTCTTCCTGCCTGACAGAAAACTTCTGTAACAGAGAGCTGATAAGTGCCTGGATTACAGCAGTGGCTTTAAAATAGAAACCAAAGGAACCTGCACAATAATAGTTCACTGTCTATTCTCCAAGAAAATAAACTAAAATTTAAGCTTAATTTTTAGGCAATTATGCCATTAAATATTTTAGTATTAGCTATCCTGTTTCTTTTTACTAGAATTTTTATAAGCGCATCATTGCAGTATATAATGTTACATTGATTAAAAGAGAGTTTGTGCATATACAGAACACATATTAATTTCTTTTTTGTTCTCTTCTTGTCCCATCTCTCCCCATTCTTTCCAAATTTTCTATTCTTTTTCCCTCTTCCCATCATATACATATAGCTACATATCAGATATATAATTTATATACATGCATATATATAAGTATATGTATATTTTTTTCTAAATTTACACTTAGTTTGATGTGAGATCACTCAGTTAGTGATTTTTCAAACAATTGGAAAATTAAGCGCTTGTGGCAGTTGTTCCTAGTTAATAAAACACAATGCCGAGTACAGAGAAATTGCACCGTTTGCTCGAGGTTACAGGCGACCTTGTGCTTTCAGCCTCTCCGTCTTCTGAGTCTCACATTAAATATCAGGGTCATTTCCTACTCCCATTGACAATCTAGCTTCAGAGGAAACTTTCACCCAGTCATCCAAGACCCAAGGTTAAGGGTCACCCTTAGTGCAGAACAGTGGTCTCTAAAATGTGAGCGTTTCAATTGGTTAGTGAGGCTGGCACCCTTCCTTTCTCCTTCTAGCCACAGTGCAAAACAGTGTCACGTCTGTCCCTTGCATTTGGACAATGTCAATGTCTGCAGTCTCTCAGCAGCCTTCTCCTAGAGCCCTTTATTTCGGTGCTACCCAGTGTATAGTTCTCTGACTAATGACACACTAGCAAAGGTTTATTATAGAACTATGTTAAGTACTCATTTGAAAATAAAACACAAGCCCTCCTGGTTTATTTTATGTGCACACTCATTCCCTTGTGCCTGACACTTAACCAAGGTATAAAATATATGGATACAATAATCATAACTGTGATATTGGATGCAGAGAATCACTCAGTATCATAATAAAAAAAGGCAAATGGTGCTGCAGAGCAACTCTACGGCTGCGGCATCATCAAGATCACTCAGGATCCTGTTAAAATGTTAAACGGATTAAAAACGCAAGTCTCCTGTCTCCACGTCAAGCCGACTGCATCAGTCTCTGTACGTCCAGTGAGCTATATTTTATTAACTCTTCAGGTGATTCTTACATATTCTTAAATGTGAAAAGGGATGTTTGGCTGGAGCATGGAACCACCTACAGTGGTTTCAACACATCTGCAAATTTAGTGTGAAATTTTACACCTCCTGAATCAGGCATATAAAGAAGTATTAAGTTCACATCTTTTAAAATAACCATAAACCTTGAGACCAGGTCCGCAATGATTGCATGATTGTTACAATTTCCCACTAAAGCAGATAAACTTAGCTGTCTTATCTTTGTATGATGGCATTTAGAACTAAGCTGGTTTCATCATAACACTTGTTTCATATCGGCTTCCTTTTGGTTTGGTTACCTTTTTCAGATATTTCTCCTTGGGGTCGTGGGTTTATACGTGTTCTGTTTTATTCAAAATAGAAAACTGTGAAACAGTAAAATGCCCCCCCCCCCCGTCTACGTGAGTCCTGAATGTGGTGAATTGCACACTAGCTTCCACAGCTCTGTTATTTCACTCACTCTTGATCGCAGGATCGTCTATGTCCTGGGCTAGCCAGTCTCACATACTCACCACTCCTCCCTGTTCCAGAATACCTTGGGATCTCTATTCACTAACTTCGTTGCTTTTGACAACATCAAAGCGTGAGGGCACACTCTCACTGTACTGAGGCCCACTGGCTTCTTCACGCTATCTTGGAGCAAGCAGTGAGGAGCGAGTTGTACCTGGGCAGTTCCATGTGCCCCGCTGCTCCTCCTGATGGTGCGTTGACTGTGAGAATCCTCCGGCTCCTCAGCACCTGTGCGTCTAAGTTACGGATGCTCTTCTGTGGCCTTGGTAGCTGATAGGGATGGTCTCGTTGGAGCTTGGGACTTGTCCAGAATCCAACTGCAAAGACTCATTAGATCACCCTCCCGCCAGTACCTTGAACTTGTGAAAGGATTAACACAACTTCGCCTTTCAAAATTTTACTTTTATTAATTACAAGGTTTGTCGTTTTTTTGCTGCAGAAACTGCTTTTCCACGTATATCCATAAATTTATAATATTTGCAGCATGCAAATACCTTCAGGAGTATTATATTCACACAGTATTCTGAAATTAAATTGAAAAGAATGTGCAATGACTTTTATGAATGTGCAATGTACATAGACTATATGCTTCTCATACTTAAAGTATAGCATTGCCTTGAGTTATTCCAATACTAGGTTTTTGTTTGTTTATTGGAAGCAACACATTGACTGGTATATTAAAGCCATACTTGAAGGTAATATTTATCACAGGGAATTTGTACTTGGACATGATATATTGTCCTTCTCTTTTTCCCATTCCACATCCTTTTGACACCTTTCCATCCTTATTTACAAAAGATTTTTTTCCATATTTTGCTTTCATTCTTTTTTCCTTGTCATTTCTTTTCTCTCTCACACTCTCTTATTCTAATTTAGATATACAGCACAGAACATCAATTTTAAAATATTCTTTCTCATAAATATTTCATAATCTAAAACAACCTAAATTTAAAAGATATTAGCCTTTGTTACCAATAGGCAATCATTAATATGGGGCCACCATAACTTTGATAGGTTGGCTGTTTGATGGTTACATTAAAACATGCTATTTAGTGTGTACCTGGAGAAGGTAGAGTTCCTGCAAAGACAATCATTTTTAAAAGGTCTCCATGTGCTTGCCTTGGCTACATAGCGAGCTCAGGGCCAGCCTGAACTACAAAGCGAGACCCTGTCTCAAAAAAAAAAAAAAAAAAAAAAAAAAAAAAAAAAAAAAAAAAAAAAAAAAAAAAAAAAAAAAAAAAAAAAAAAAAAAAAAAAAGGTCTCCATGTAGAAATATAAAAGTAAAAATAAGAACAGGCCTTGTCTAATTTTACCTAATTTTACAAAATTGTAGTTGTTTCAGGATATAACTTTAACTTATACACATTCTTATTTATAGTTACTACTAAATATAAGAAAGCATATAAAATTTAGGAAAGTGACAGAAAGTAATTTAGAACTTTTAGGTTTTATTCATGAACAAGATGTTGTAATGAGGGAAAAAATCCGGTCATTAAATTCTACCACTTAAATTGCTGTACTGTTGTAGATATTTAAGAAATAATGGTTGTAACAGTATAGAAGATGTACTATGTTATTTTGCATCATACAAAAACCAAAATACTAAATTGTGAAATGTGATATAAATGCTTAATTTTTCATTCACACCAAGTACTAAGAAAACTTAACTTCTAACATTGAAAATATGTAAAGGGACATGAATATACCTTTCAGTATTTTTATGTTAGTCTACCTAAATACTTTCATCTTTGTCACTTATAAATGATAAACTTATTGTTCGTTTCATTATTTATTCTGAAAATAATTTACATCCCACTCAAGTAAAGAAATTGAAATGCATATGATTATGAACTTTAAAAATATGGTTTATTCTACAAGGCGAGACCCTGTCTCTAAAAAGCAAAAAATAAAAAAATATGGTTTATTGGCAAGAATTTGCTCTATTTCAATGCCTAATTCAAAAGTATATCTTGGGAGGAGGAATAAAACATAAACGGTATATTCTGCCAATGGAGCAAAAGTGCCTAAAAGAACAGGCTGAAAATAGCAAAGTCAATGGAGTAATCAATAAGCTTGAGGAAGGAAGAATTAAGGATATGAAAGTCCCATGATTAGTAAACAAACAAAAATTCATAGAGCTCTTTTTATAAAATACGATCCACTTCTCAAATATTTGGAATAGTGAAGAATTCGACCTGAACATAAATTCATACTCCTAACCTAATAGAAACATTATTGGAAAAACAGAATGAAATACACAACCATATGTTTAAACACATGTATAGATGGGAACTATGTTTCAGATTTTTGTCATCTCTATCATTCAAAATATGTAAAATCTTATGACTACAGATTTTATGTAATTTAGCACTTTAAATATCTCTCCTGAAGGCTCGATTCAATTTGAAAATGGAGAATGGCTATTAAATATTCATCCTGTTGAACACAACTGATTCTCTTCCTTTTTTAGTTTTCATTTCATAGACTTTTCAGTTTTACAGAGAATAAATTTACTTCAAGCATAAAAATCAAAATGCATGAGAGAAAATTTCTGAGTTAAATATGTGTGTTCACATTCATAACTTAGATGTGAATTAAACCTGTCCTCAAACCTACCACCATTGTTCAATTAAATATCACTTTGCCTAGTAATCTAGTGTTAGATTATGTAACGTGTATCTAGAATTTAAATGCAAAGCAGTAAACATAATACTACTAAAATCATAAGGGGTAGTGATATATAAATTGTATGGCTCTCTCTCTCTCTGTCTTTTACATTCTTTCTTGCCTTTTTCCAACATTTAATGTTTTAGGAAGGGATTAGGAATGACCAGTAACAAAAGAATATTCAACTTTAAAAATGAATATGTGGATTTTGTGTATCTTGACCAGAAATAGTAAAGAAATTTGTATTCGAAGCATTCAAAATTCTATTTAATATATTTGAAAGATATATTTTACATCTCCTATTTTCTTCAGTATGCCTCTTTCCCTCATCAAAAGCATTTAGTAATAATTGTACTTTTTTTTTGAGAAAGGGTCTCGTTTTGTAGTTCAGGCTGGCCCTGAGCTCACTATTTAGCCCAGGCAAGCCTCAAACTCAGCAATCCACCTGTTTCTGCCACCCGAGTGCTGGGTAATAATTGTACTTTTAAGCTCAAACACATAAATGTACATTTGTCACTGTTACAAAAAGAGCTTATAACTATTTTTCAAATGTATGAACTAGCAAGAAGGTGGGTGTGATTTCTCCATAGAAGGTGTTCTCCATAGAAGGTGTTTTTTAAACAGGTATTAGAAGCTATATATTCTATCAGCGTTTAATTTTCTTGGTAAAACTGTATTTTACTAAAGTTAATGATATACTCAAAATAATTACTAAAGCAGTGGACACTTACTTGCCTAATGTGTTCTTCTGTTTTTTTTTTTGTTTGTTTGTTTTTGTTTTTTTTTTTTTGAGACAGGATCTTGCGTTATAGTTCAGGCTGGCTCTGAGCTCACTATGGTGCCCAGGCAAGCCACCGCGAACTCAGTAATCCTGTCTCTGCCTCCCGAGTGCTGGGATTACAGGCGTGAGCCACCACGTCCAGCATTGTGGTATGCGGTGTTGATTGTTGGTGGGCGTGTCTCCACGCCCAGCGTTATATGTGGTTACCGGGGATCAAACTCAGGTCCTTGCGCTTGCGAGGCAGGCGCCCGAACCACTGAGCTAACCCTCCAGCCCATGTTTCTTTCTTTTTTTTTATTGAATTATTTATTGGTGCATTTTACATACAGCTCACAATCACACTCAACATTAGGGAATTTGTACCAGTAAATGACATGAGTTCTCATTTTTATCCATATCCAAACCCACCCCACAACCCCCACCCATTATATACATGTGCTTTCTTTTTCTTTCAAATCATATTTATTATTTCCTCTTATTATTTTTCCTACCACATTCTCTTTGAATATTTTCTATTACACAAAATCTATCATACATTCTAGAACTCATTTACACCTACAGGTTCTCATACTAAAGAAAAGACATGGTATTTACACATCTGTGACCTATTTTTTTCACTTACTAGTGTGTCCTCAAGGTATGTCCATTTGCACATAAACAAATTCAATGTATCATTCTTTATAGCAGAGTAATACTCCATTTTATTAAACACACACACACACGATCTTTCTCATCCAGTCACCAGTTAATGGGCATCTGGATTGTTTCCAAAACTGAGCTATCACAAACTCAGCTTCTATGAACATGGGTGCACATATGTCTTTACAAAATGATTGTTTTAATTCCTTCGAGTATATTCTTAGCAGGGGTATAGCAGGGTCAAATAGGACCACTAATCCTAGTTTTCTGAGGAATTTCCACACAGGTTGCAATTTTATTTCTCAAGAACACTAATTTTCTTACTGTTGCTGCTGAATGCCATGCAAATGCAAAAGTCTGAGGTAAAAGTTTCAGTGCATCAGCTTCTGAACTGAAGGGTGCAGTTTGGACAACTGTGCTGACTGCTGCATAGACAAGGCAAACAACAGTAACCACTTAGAAGAGAGGTTCCAGGCTGTGCTTGACAACAAAGTATTTTCTTTTCTCCCTCTGGATATAACCAAAGACTCAAGATATTGCTCCAAGTTCTCTGTCTGACACCTTATGTCAGTGAAGGTAACCTTCTTAAGGAAACAGTCTTACAATGACAAAAAGACCAGGGAGAAAGAGAGAAAGGAGCTGTATTTCTCTCCTAACTAATACATTATAGAATAGAATGTTCAAAATATATAGAACAATGTGCTATATTTTGAAAATTTAAATTTGAATTAAAGTTTCTATACCTTGCAGACATATCATTAAATTCTTGAAGATGGCTTTCAAACTGCAAAGACTTTTAACATGCTAGTTCTGTGTGATTAATTTAGCTCCCAAGTTATACAGCCTTCCAGTGTGACTTTGTCATCAAAATACGTTTGGGAATTTATGTGCATAGTATTTCCTTTTCTCCATTTCCTGTGTTTGAAGCTGATAATGCTGACTGGATGTTGTGTTATGCAGGCATAACTGGAGCCCTCCTTGAACCAAGCTTTTAGGAGGCAAGTATTAATTCATGGAGGGTGTGTTTGTATTCTGCCCTGACTTTTCTGAAGAGGTCACAAAGAGTAGAGCAATAGACTAAATTATTAAAGTTAGGGCTGGAGATTTAGCTCAGTGGTTCCAGTGCCTGCCCAGCAATTGCAAGGTCTCTGGTTCAATCTGGTAACCACATACAACAATACTGGGCATGGTGGCTCATGCCCAGTGGCAATCAGTACCGCATACCACAAGTGTCAGGCTTGGTGGCTCAAGCCTATAATCCCAGCACTCGGGAGGCAGAGACAGGAGGATTGCTGAGTTTGAGGCTTGCCTGGGCTACATAGTGAGCTCAGGGCCAGCCTGAACTACAAAGAGAGACCCTGTCTCAAAAAAATGTTAAAATTACAAACCCAGTTCTAGACCTAAGCTCTACAAATTTATATTTCATATCATTATGATTTTCTACGTTTATTATATGAGCACACACTTTAAAGTAGTTTGATGTTAACAATGGTCCATCACTGATGTCATCCATTTTTTTCTAATAATCCTGCTTGTTATTTGCTTCAATATTTGTTTCACTGATTAACAACAGCTTGTAATAAAATAAATACAGAAATCATATAATGTTTAGTTGTCTTCTCTATTTAATCCTTCTTTTCTTGTAATAATGATATCCACTTCATTAATTTGGGTTGATATAGTTCTATTTTGGGATAAATCATGGTATTATACATTTTCCTTCAGTGAATATAACTTGCATAGAAAAAGGAATAAAATATGGGAAGGAAAAGGAATGAAACATTCAAATTCTGGACAGGAAAAGGGAAATGATGTTAAAAAGTAATTGAAAGAAATGTGTCAATATAACATCCATTGTGTAAAAATAATGGTCATTTAGTATTTCTCAATTCCTTATCAGAGAGAGCTTAAATAATCATTTTGCAATCAAGATAAATAATACCTTGCTGCAGTTTTCTGGACTCTGACTCTCTGTCATATTCATCTTGGGTTTCACAGTATTTAATGTCACCTTTTGTTTTCATTTTTCTCCAGATTCAGTGGCCAGTCTGAAAAATGAAGAGTTAATAGAAAAAGAACTAGATTCCAGTTGTGTCCTTCTGACCTCATGTCACGGAACCAAGAATTGGTTCTAAATCATCTGTGATTAAATCTTTGTCTCTCACCGATTTCCCATACCTTGGTTCCCTACCTATTTTCTATTTCTAGTGGCTGAGTTAAGTAAGTCAGTTATTCCATTTCCTCTCAATTTCCTCCAAAATTAAAGTGTTTTAATTCACTTACAAAATACAACTTGATATTTTCTTTCCCAAACACATGCAAATTACAACTGTGTGTGCCCTTCACATGTGACTCTTGTGATCCATGCTTGCTTTGGGACACTTATGTGGCCTCCTTGAGACCAACAGCTGAGGTGCCTGCTTCTTGAAATTCTTTAGTATGGATTTTAAACACAATGATTACCCAGCCAAGCAAACTCTATATACAGGGGGGAAATGATACAAGAAATATCTTTTTCACTGAGATGTTTGAAACAATCTTAAAGAATGTGGTGTGCATTGGTAAAGTAATGATTATGGAAGAAAAAAGCTATATCTCTTGAGGAAAATTATTGTTTAATCCTGATTCACATTGTAATTTAAGTATTATTATTATTATTATTATTATTATTAATTACTTCTGGTTTTTTTGAGTCAGGGTCTTGCTTTGTAGTTCAGGCTGTCCCTGAGCTTACTATGTACCCCAGACAAGCTACAAACTCAGCAGTCCTTCTGTCTCTGCCTCCTGACTGCTGGGATTACAGGCGTGAGCCACCATACCCAGCACTGTGGTATATGGTATTGATTGCTGGTGGGCCTGAGTCACCATATCCAGCATTGTATGTGGTTACTGGGCCTTGAGCTTGTGATGCAAGTGCCCAAACAACTGAGCTAAATCTCCGGCCCAAGTAATATTAATCTTATAAGAATACTCAATGTATATTCTTAAATCTTATATATAACAGCCATCATGAAAGGAGAGGGCTGTGGTGGCAGATGGTCCAGCCCCCAGAGTGTGAGAAATATCTGCTATGTAGAAATTACTTGCTCTCAAGTATTTTGCTACCATGGCATAGAAAACACAGTCCCTACATCCGGCAGAATTACATGACAGCTCTGTTCACCGAGAATATGTTACACAGGAAAGGCCATGTTTGAATTAAGATGCAGCAAGTCCTACTTGACATCTTCATACCTAGCGTGTATTGAATTTGGAATTTCCTGTTGTTAGAACTCTTCTGTTTGAAGCATGAACAAATGACGGGAAACCAGTAAAACAAAACACAAAGAAATAAAATTAGAATACAAAAAAATCAAGTGAAATCATCATGTGAGTCAAGAGACATTGCCTTTGAAAAGACTGCAGCTTATCACTGGGCCAAAGGCTGTTTCCTACGTGAAGTATGAGGTTGTCTTCTGAGAAATGTAAAGTGGATATCAAAGTGAGCCCGTGTTTTGTGACTTCAACGGAAGGAGTTTCACTTCAGAGGAAAAGAAATTGCCCAAGTGCAGCAGCTTCGCTGTTTAACAGAGTTCCGGAAATGAACTATTATTGTACTTTTTTTTTAATATGCAAGAGCTGGAGAGACAAAAGAAGGGACACGTTTTTAAAAAAGTAATGTTAAATGGGCTAACTTCTTCCTGTAATATTTTAATAGAACAAATTGGAGGAAATCTAGGTAAAAATTACTTGAAGGGACAGCTGTGATTTTAGAGAAAAAGGCATGAATTGCTGAGTTAAGTTACAGCAAACTTGAAAGAGGCTGGGTTGCAAAGTGTGACAGCCATGAAAAGGGAAACTGTCATCTTGTATGTGGAGGCTGTGCCCCAGGAATAAAACCCAGTGTCAGTCTACCATCAGCCTACAAGAAAGGATAAATAATCTCCACATGGAATCACAGAAGTTTGAAATATTTTTGTAGAGAATGACCTTGTTTTTTTCCTCATAAAGTCCTCTTTTTAATTTACTGAAGAAACAATATGCATCGTGTACAAAGATAATGTCATTAGTGGTAGCAACAGATGTTTGTGAAACCCCAAAAATATCCACAAAACATGAAATAAAAATCAGTACATCTATCGGTAGGAACCGGGCTGCCAGGTAAACAGGAAAGGTGTAGCCGGGCCATGTCTATTCCAGAGGCTTTCTCTGCTAAGCGGCAGCGAGGGAAAGCCGCCCTCTCCTCTCCTCTCCACACCTGGCTGCCCATACCCCATGGCCTGAAGGAGCTGGGGCGTCGGAGTTACTGTCTCAGTCACCACTGCCCATTTACGCTTGTCTTAGTTACCTTCTCTCCGCTGAGATGCAATACCAACATCCACAGAGCCAAGGAGGACAGGGTCACCTGCGCTCAGAGCTGTAATGATTTCAGGCGAAATTGATGCTCCCAGTCAGTGGGGGACAGCGAGGCGGGGGCTACTGCCCCAGAAACCCACCTCCTCACTCCTGCGAAACCTTCCCAGAATCAAATTAAGCTACAAACTCATTGGTGAGCTACTTCACTGAGGATTGAGTATCACACCCCCCGATCCAATCATCTCCTCCAAACAACCTATGAACACCTGAGGCTTTGAAGATACATCTGGATATAAACCATTTCAGTGTACATATGCACTTTTGCCTTATTATCCAAGTATTTTCCTTAGAAATTTTCTTTGTCTGGAGCTTTTGTCTAAGGCTGTCCTTGGGCATCTCTGTTGAGGTCTGTATCAGAAAAACAAAGTAGAAATCTTGAGAACATTTTTTCACTATCATTCAGTACTGGTTACTTTTCTATCTCTAACTACCTTTTTCCCCTGCCTTCCTAAACAGCCAAATTTATGGCAGTCACAGCAGTGAGGTAACCCTCTGCCCCCAGAACTACACCTACACTTTCTAGAGAATGTTTACCAGAAGGAGTTGGTATCTTGGTTGGTTTTGCCTTTTGCTCACATTGTTTATGCTGATACCTATCCTCTTTCATATTTCTTCAGACCACTGATGAAAAGAGGAAACCAGTTCTGGAGGGAAAGTCTTGAAAATAGTGCTGTTTTTTATGGCTGCACTAATAGAGAGAGACTGAGTAGTGATGAAAATCTCTGTTCAACTACTTAGTGTTTTGGATTTGTCTTTGCAGATGTTGGATTAGGTAAAGGCAATTCTCAGTATGTATGTGCATACGTGAGTATATATTAAGTTTAAATTATTAGATATGTGTGGTACTACTTACAGGACTTAAATATTAATAAGAATCTCTGCATATTATATGGTTTTCTATAAGTTCACAGGTAAGAAATGATATATGACATAAATCATATAATGTACAATGGAATGGGAAAGATAGAGACTGACAGAGCTCAGTGACATGAGTTTTATGAAGCAAGGATTTTCCACACATCCTGCAATGTGATAAAAAAAAAAGACTGTATTATCCACCACACTTAAGTCTCAAAAAAGCTGTGAAAACAATAGCAACATCTCCTGAAGAGGCCACGGAGGTGAGGGTTGCAAGTCCTTGACATACATTAGTGTCAACAGTGAAAATTCTTATAATTAGAAGGTGTAAAACAAGGACAAGAGTGAGTCAATGAGAAACAATAGCTTACTGATGGTATTGACAGATATTCTTACTCAATTAAAAATTAAAGTTGCCACCATGCATAGGCCATGGTCTTTTTACTTGAAGACACAACTATCCAAAAAATGATTTCTGTAAGAAATCTTTAGTAGGAGCCATAATTCATGAATTCTGGTAATGATGTCTTTACATGTCATTTAAACTTCTTTTAGGTCATTTTTACCTTCAAAATCAAGTATTTATTAGAAATACCATTAAGGGCCAGAGGGTTAGCTCAGTGGTTCTGGCGCCTGCTTCGCAAGTGCAAGGTCCTGGGTTCGATCCCCGGTATCCACATAGAATGCTGGGCGTGGAGACAATCAACACCGCATACCACAATGCTGGACGTGGTGGCTCACGCCTGTAATCCCAGCACTCGGGAGGCAGAGACAGGAGGATTGCTGAGTTCGCGGCGACTTGCCTGGGCATCATAGTGAGCTCAGGGCCAGCCTGAACTACAAAGCGAGATCTTGTCGCAAAAACAAAACAAAACAAAAAAAAAGAAATATCATTAAAACTGTTTTTTATTCTTTTATTTTTTTTAATTTCTCAGAAGAGTTTCAAAGACCTAACTAGACTGCGAAAGCCAACCAAGGCACACGCAAAGATTCATCATTCCTGTTTGTAGGAAGTTGATGGGCATTTTGACTTTAGAGTTGTTGCTTTTGTATTTTAAACCCTAGGCACTAGGGATCCTATGAAAGGGAACCCTGGAAGTAGGAAAGAACTAGATCAGTAACTTTTTTTAACATCTGTAATCTGCTTTAAAGTTGCCTGAACAGAAAGAACACCACTTCCAGAGTAAGAGAGCTGGGTTTCAATTCTTACCTCATCATTGGCTCTCTAGTCCGTATCTGAGAAATAATACCATTATTAAACATAGTAGAGTTGTTTTAATGATTCAATTAGCTAATATATGCAAAGTGTTATACAATATACGTTCTGGGTGGGGGATTTACCTCAGTGGTTCCACCATCTGGTAGGCAAGCCCAAGGTCCCGAGTTCAATCCCAGTAACCACACACCATAGTACCAGGATTGGTGATTCATGCTTATAATCCCAGCACTCAGGAGGCAAAGTCAGGAGGGTCGCTTTAAGTTGGAGGCTGGTCTGGGCTATATAGTGAGTTCAGGGTCAGTGTGAACTATAAAGCGAGACCCTGTCTCAAAAAAAAAAAAAAATCAGAGGAGGATGGAAGTTGCATGTGAAATCTTTACACAAACATCAGGTGCACACTTTTTTTTTTTTTCCCAAATAAATGTTCTAGAGTTTCTGGCTTCTTAAAATTTAGGCTACAAAATTATTAAATGGATGTGGTATGGCAATTTTACAGAATTAAGTACTTACTCTATACACCATACTGCATTATTTAGCATAACTACAATTTTTATATCAATTCAAAGAAACTCCCTCTCTGCCAGTTACGACTGTTTTTTTCATATAATTAAGCAGAGTTAGGTACAACAGTGATACTTTCTTACTGTTAAGAAAAACACAAAACATAAATATATGTGTACAGAAAAAGAGTTAAATTTAAGATACTTTCTAACAACTTATAGTTATCAAAGAAAAATCACTGTTGGAAGTCTAATTAATTGAATATCTTTTTTAGTAGATATTTTTCATATACTACCAGGGAAACATATATTTGTCTCATATTCTTTTTTATGAAGTATATTTTAAAATGCTGTGCTGATAATCACACCACTAAATTATTTCTCCACAATAATGAAGTAGACATATTTAGAGAAACATAATTATTTCTCACTAGGAGAGACTATTAAATTTCCCATCCTTTACTATACATGGCATTAGAAATGAAACTGAGTTCTAAAATTATTGCTATAAATTCTTGTCTCTTATAGGAAGGATATTTTATAGTTGATTGCATGCTCAATGCCCCATATTAGCAATTCATCATTTACAGTATTAATATTCATTTTTACTAAATATGGAAACTGCATATAATCAGCAATTTCCTCATCAATTTGGAAAAATCAAATGCATTATTAAGGGTTAGTGTGATATTAGCAGGAAAATGCTATTCCTGGTTTAAAAATAAGCAAGTCTTGATTTATCTATTATGTCT
>PVIC010039229.1:0-16807 GCA_004025085.1 Thryonomys swinderianus
CCCAAGGTCCTGAGTTCGATCCCTGGTAACCACATAGAATGCTGGGTGTGGAGACACGCCCACCAACAATCAACACTGCATACCACAATGCCGGACGTGGTGGCTCACGCCTGTAATCCCAGCACTCGGAAGGCAGAGACAGGAGGATTGTTGAGTTCGCAGTGGCTTGTCTGGGCACCATAGTGAGCTCAGGGCCAGCCTGAACTACAAAGTGAAGTGTCTCAAAAGCAAAAAAAAAAAAAAAAAAAAAAAAAAAAAAAAAAAAAAACAAAAAAAAAAACCCAAAACAAACAAACAAACAAAGCACAAAATGAAATTGTACCTAGCTGGGTATAACGGCACACATCTGTAATCCTGGGACTACAGAGGCTAAGGCAGTAAGACAGCAAATTTGGGCACAGCCTGGGGAAGTAATTTAGCAAGACTCTACCTCAAAATAAAAAGGGCTGGGCTGTACCTCAGTACAAAGGTAGTTCAGGCAGAACAATGGGAACTGAGGAAGTCACTCCCCTCATTACCCACCTGAGCTTGGGCAGCACCTTAGGGGCATTCTATATAACACCAGACCAAAGAATATGCTAACAGCAGACATAACCAGATACTGGCAACTCAATAAGCCCAGCCACAAAGGAAGGTAACTACTCTCTAAGGCAGAATTTTTCTCTTTTCCGTTTTACTAGTGGCTGAGGATGTTTGTTGGGTATAAGGGACAGACTCTTGAGATAAAGCTGATTTGAACGCTGTCTGGAGATGACCAGACAACAAAAGGAAAGGCTTTGGCCTTTGCAGGAACCAGGACAGCTTCCACACACTGGGTCAGTCTGTGTTTGTGGGAGCCCCCTTTTGCTGTTGGCCCCTACAGCATGGGGGTCCCCTTTAAGTAGCTGTGGTTTCCAATAGCTATAGAAATGTGGCTGAAGGAAGCAGAAGAAAGATGACTGGTTTATACAAACCCTTGGCTCCAGAAGCTGGACTTTAGATGCTCTGGCCTGTATAGAACCTTGTAGGCCATTTCTTTGATATTTCACTTACAGATTGGAAGGCATGGTCCTGCCCCAGTCTACCTAATGTTACTGCTTTTCGCTGGGTAGTACTGTTGGCAGTAGGCCATGAATATGTGGGTTTAGTTCATTACTAAGAAAGCTCCAGTGATTTAGGGGGGCCTGGTGAGTCATAGGTTCATGCTGAGCAGTGCTCCTTTTGAGTTACCCTCCTACCCTGCCTTGAGTAAATTCTGGTTTTCTTCTTAGCCCCTCCGCCTCCAGACTTTTTTCTGTAAGAGAATTCAAATTATCTGGCTTTTGTTAATGCAGGCAAACAAAAGAGTAGGAAAGTACAGTGCTTCCTTATATGGGAGAAAGAAATTGATGTTTTAAGTTTTCACACTTCTGGGTTACTTTCCCAATGCTAGTCCTTTCTCTCCATTTTACTCAGTTTTGCTTCTGTTGTCACAATGGTGGCCTCAAATTTATGTCCTTGTGTAAAAAGACATGTAACCTGTGTTTGCTGACTGAATTTTCACCCTACTATTATAGATAGAAAAGCTAGTTAAGACATGTGGTAAGTAGATAGATTAGGGGTGGTCCTTGAAAAGGTTGCAAGAAAAGAGACCTTTACGAAAGGCTGGCACCACCAAGAGAAAAAAATTACCCCTTCTAGATAGCAGTAACTGATAGACCTCCCTCTCCTCCTGGAAGGGAAGGTCAAGATCTTCATGCACCTCCTTCCCCAGGAAGGCAGTGATTGCAAATCCCCTGGGGTGGAGGGCCAGGATTTTAACCTACCTGGAAAAATCTCCTGACTAAAAAAGCCTATATGCTTGTATGTGACTTGATTTCTCAATGAATCCCTAACTAGTCAGTATTACCTAAGCAACTATACTTGCTGTAATCTTTTTTTTTCAAGACAGGCTCTTGCTTTGTAATTCAGGCTGACCCTGAGCTCGCTATATAGCCTCAAACTCAGCAATCCTCCTGCCTTTGCCTCCTGAGATTACAGGTGTGAGCCACCATACCTGGCATTGTGGTATGTGGTACTGATTGCTGGTAGGTGTAAATCACCATGCCCGGTACTGTTGTATGTGGTTACAGGATCCAATCAGGGACCACGCGCTTGCTAGGCAGGAGCCAGCACCACTGAGCTAAATCTCCATCCCTACTTGTAATCTTTTTGGCTCATCTTATTTGTCCACTTTGTGATTTCTCATTGTACCAATATTACCTAAGGGACTGTTTTTGCAATGTTATTGGCTGACTGTAATTTTGTCCCACCTTAAACCTGCCTTACTTCATTGCTTTGCTCCATAAAAATTCTCTAAAAGTGAGGTGGTGTGTTACCTACCTTTCCAGGGTCCCCTTCTGCCTCTCTCAGGCAGAAGCTTTCTCTCTCAATAAAATTTTCCTACTCTAACCTCCATCATTCATAAAATCCATTCTTTGATTTTACAGAATACAAACTCGTGTTTCAGGTTGGGAGCTCAGCCTTGCTCCCCTGTATCACTACCAGGTCACATCCTGAGGCTTAAAGACTGAGGAACCAAGGAGATGCTCTGTAATACCCCAATTTATCAGTCAGGGATTAACGCAAGGATAGGCTTGTTAAGGTTTCCCACAGTGGTCTGAAACTGACTTACAGGAAGGCCTGGGCCTGCGAGGTTCCCATGTGGGAAATGACCCAGGGGAAGGCTCTAAAAGTTTCTATGGTATGATGGCTCAGCATTCCACCAATGGGTTGGGGTTTAACTCAGGGACAGACTTGTGAGGGTCCCACAGCCTAATTTCTCCTTCTTTTAACTATAGACCCATCAAGGGAAATGCCTCATCTATTCTTTTTTGATTTTTCCACTTAGATGTCATCTCACCCTCTGGGACTCAAGGTCCTTCAGAAGAAATCAATTATATTCTTTTTTTTTTTTTTTTTTTCTGGAGACAGGGTCTTGCTTTGTAGTTCAGGCTGGCCCTGAGCTCAGTATGTAGGCCAGTTACAGGTGTGAGTGGCATTGTGATATGTGGTATGGGGATGAACTCAGGACCTTGTGCTTGTCAGGCATATGCAGAACTATTGAGCTAAATCCCTGGTCCCATCAATTATATTCCTGCATAATAAAAATATGACCTATGGCCAGGTATGGTGGCTCACACCTATAATCCCAGCATTCAGGAGGCAGAGGCAGGAGGACTGCCATGAGTTCAAGGATAGCCTGGGCTACACAGTGAGTTCAGGGTCAGCGTGAACTATAAAGTGAGACCCTGTCCTATCGCTTCTCGGCCTTTTGGCTAAGATCAAGTGTAAAGTGAGACCCTGTCTCAAAAAAAAAAAAAAAGATCTATGTATATCCATTTGAGGAAAATGAGATGTGGCTACACCTTGGCACCTTAAAGAATATAATATCACAGTTCAATTATTTCATTGTAAAAAACAGGAAAAATGGGCAGAAGTACCTTATGCTCAAACCTTATGAAGTACCTTATGCCCCTCTACCACCACCCTAATATTTGGCCTAGAATGAATCCCCAAGGAGCTAATACTGCGGAAGACTCCCTCTTGTTGGCTCTTCCTCTCTGCATAAAATTTCCTCACCAGCCTATTGAGTCAGCATCCTTAGGAGATAAAGCCCTGCACATACCAGGTCTGGCTCTGCCAACCATAGGGCCCCAGACTCAGGGAATGCAATTGTAAGCCAGCTACTGGGCCACTGATGATCCCTTTCTGGTACAAGTCTCTTTTTTTCAGTTGTGGATATTCAGCAATGCAAGAAAAAATGAGGTAGATTCTCTGAGGATCCCAAAAGATTTACTAATGGTTTCCATGCGATAACAATGGCCTTTAATCTAACCTGGCAAGATATACAGTTCATCCTGGTTTCTTACTGCATAGCAGGAGAAAGGAAAAGGATTTTAAGAGCTGCTAAGCAGGGTAATGATGAAGTTTTTGCAGCTTTACCTCTGATAATCAATCAACTGCAGCATTATTTGGATAGCAAGAGGGGCCTGAGTAGCACTATAATACAGGGTGTGAAGAAGACAAATGAAAGTTATACACCAAGGATATTTTAGTTGGGTATGTGACAAGGGATGCCCGAAGTTGTGAACTATATGATAAGCTCAGGCCTATCAGCTGAGGTTCTGATGAAAATCTAGCTTCTTGCCAGTCATGTTGATGCACACCTGTAATCCTAGCACTCATGAGACAGCCCGGAGGATTATCATGAGTTTGAGATCAGCCTGGGTTACATAGTGAGTTCAAGACTGGCTGAACTACATGGGGAGACCCTGTCTCCAACCACCAACCAACCAAACATACAACCAAGAAAATCCAGCTGCTTTTCGGCTATGGCCTGAGAAGCATTCCATAAATACATCAATTTAGACCTGGAGTCTAGAGATGGTTAGATTAATCTGAGGAGAATCTTTTATTAGTCAACTCCAGATACTGGAACAAAGTTTGAGAAACTCCAACAAGCCCACAAACAACAATGTCAATTGATGAATGTGCGTATTTGGTCTTTTAATAACCATGAAGTAGAAGACAAATGAGATCTGAAAAAGGGAGAGGCATGCTAAAGTCATGTTTGCCCTAACAGATAAGGTTCAAGCCCACAACACTAGGGGAAACTGAGGTAATCCAAAGAATGATAGACGTCAGAGTGCTTCGAACTACAAGCAACAAGGGCAGTGGGCAAAGAAATGCCCTCTAAAGCTGCCAAACCCTTCCCAAGACTGTCAGAACATGGGAGAAGACCCTTTGCATTGGAAGAGGTACTTCCCTCGTTCCCAGAAAGGGATGATGAGGTCATTCATCACCATAGTAGGCAGGAAAGAATGTGCAGACAGCAAATGAATGCCTGAGGCTGCCTTCATGGTCCCACATAGGCATATTCTCAATAGCTTATTTAGTACCTTATGTAGTACCAAGAGCTAGGTAGTAGGTAAAACCCATTATTGGTTATGTTTTTGGCCACAGGGTCACTGCTGCCACGCCAGTCCCTATGTGATAGACCCATTTTACCAACAGTCAAGCTGTTGAAAGAATATCACCTAGTGTAAGATCTCCGGGCCATCAATAAGGCAGTGGTACCTACTCATCTATTAATAGCAGACTCACATAGCCTTTCAGCAGATTCCAGGAGATACTGAATGGTTCTCTGCCCTTGATCTCAAAAATGCCTTTTCTTCTATTTCTATGGTTCCTAATCCCAATATTTGTTTGCTTTCAAATGGAAAGGCCCTTATACAACCCTTCTAACCACTCTTTCTGCCAATAAAGTACAGGGAATAGATAGTTAGATTCACCTTTCAGGTGAAACCCAAGCTGTTGGGAGACCCCCCCTCCCCTGAAAAAGAAAAAAACCCACACCTATTAACCAGTGAGTAACATCGTTTCTTTTTTTGGGGGTGTGTGCACCTGAGAGAGTCTCACTTATATAGTTTAGGGTAGCCTTGAACTCACTATGTAGTTCAGGTTGGCCCCAAACTCCCAGTGATTCTCCTGCCTCAGCCTCTTAAGTGAGGGATTAAAGGCTCAAGTTTCTTTTCAGAAAACACCAACAAACCAACAGAACCAGCTAAGTAAACCTCCTCTCCTTTGGTATACTTGAGGTCCTTGCCCCAGCTGGTAACATGACTTCTTTTGGCTTTTTTGTTTCTTATGGGATCCTGCTGGATGATTCAAAAACTGCCACTAATAGAAATAATGAACAGTGATTTCTTTTTTGTTTTGAGTCAGGGTCTCGCTTTGTAATTCAGGCTGCCCCTGAGCTTACTATGTAGCCCAGGCAACCCTCGAACTCAGCAAGCCTCCTGCCTCTACCTTCCGAGTGCAGGGATCACAGACATGAGCCACCAGGCCCAGCACTGTAGTATGTGGTACTGATTGCTGGTGGGCATGAGTCACCATGCCTGGTATTGTATGTGGTTACCAGGGATTAAACCAGGGACCTTGAGCTTGCTAGGCAGGTGCCAGAACCACTGAGCTAAATCTCCAGCCCATGAACAGTGATTTCTTATACAAAACAAAACCTTAAAACTAATCATATTTTTTTTCTATTATCAACAGCCATCTAAACTAGACACAGACTAGGCTAATGGTGGCAAACCTATGGTATGTGTGCCACAGTGGGCTGTATCACTGAAATTTGTAAAAGTTTCACCATCATTTGACTAAGCAAACTTCTCCACAGTACTGCCATTCTTCAAGACCAAGACCAAATAATTTGCTACCATGGTAGCCATCTGACATCAAAGGTTCTAAATCACCTAAATGCCTAGAGAAAAGGGTTATGTTTATTTCTGAAAGACGAATACATATTTTTTTGGTACAGGGCTTAAACTCAGGACCTTTTGCCTGTGAGGTAGACGTGGCACCAGTAAGCTAAATCCCTGGCTCTAGAAGAATATAACATTTATGTTAATCATTCTGAAATAGGAAAAATACAGCACGCAAGCTAGCTGGCTATGCTTCTAAGATCTGTAAAGAACTATGTGAGTCATGGAAGTCCTGGCCAAGTATCTGGAATTGGGAAACTTGGTTATTTACTATCCTGGAAATATCATTTAATGCTTCTCATAATCTTATAATTTACATCTTATAAACTTAATTTCTTGGTCAAATTTATTTTTTCTTTTTTGATAGCCATTAAACTATTGGTTGCTAAGCCCAAGGCTGAAACCTACTTCCATGTTCATGGCTCATCAAGGAACTCTCAGAGGAAGAACTCAGGTCTTTGAATTCTCAGATTAGACAGGGCAAAATTTCCTTAGTCCCTACATAGGCAGGGCCAGAACCCCTACTCAGCAGGGAGTAGCCATGGAAGATGGTCCTTCCTCCCTTAGCACCTCAAAAAGATTTTTGGGAACCAGGTCTCTCAAGGGAGCTGAAAAAAACCACTCCCCTTCATTCACTTCAGCTTGGGTAGTGCCTCAGGGCCATCTTGCTTTAATCACTTCCCTCCACACACTGGGCATGGAAAGCACCCTAACTTTCTATATAACCCCAGACTAAAGCACATGCTACCCTTTTTTCTCTTCTCACTACTGATTTGTCTGTGTGGCATGCAGGGTTCTTTTTCTATTACTCCAGCATCATTTCTCTGTTCATAATCTTCAATAAATGTAGCAGCTTTTTTTCTACCATTGTGCACATGCTTTGCTGGATCCACCACATGGTAATAAAGGTGCTGGGTTTGGTTCCCAGTACAACAAGAACATGTAAAAACAATGCTCCTCCCCACATCTAGTTTGCTTAGACAAATCTATGCATGTTACCAAAGAACCCCAAAGGGAGTAAGGGCAGCTCACCAATCATAATAAACTGAGAGTCTGGAGTAAATGAAGCCTCTAGTGTGACAGCTTTGCTGTTGGCATAACCCTGAAACAGAGCAAAATAGTTCTCTTGTTACAGAGACACCAATAAAAACAACTGTCTAGAAATACCAAACTAGCACCTGTATCTCACTCCTTCCCACGAAACCCTCTTTGCCATGTACAGTGCAACTAAGGTTCCAATGTGGCTGCCAACATGTACAACACACTTCCTAACCCCAACTCCATATTCGGGGGCTGGGGAAAACCTGTTTACTGTTAGGAATTATTTTATACTAAATATCCAACTTGGGGCAGTAAGAAGTCAGTGTCTCAATTCAAAGGAAATAGTTGACATGCAGGAAGAAAATGCAAGCCTACACTATGATCGGTAAGCCAAGGGTAAGTACTGGTTTCCACCAACCGGCTAACACAACTCTCGGCCCAGGAGATAAGAAGATGGAAACAGGCTGTCAGCTCACCCCAAAAGTGTGCATCACCACTCCCTTGAATGCGTCAATGAGACGGATGAAGCTGCCATTGGTGGAGATGAGAATGAGCTTGCCGTCATTGCTGAACTTAAGTCCTGTCCACTCACAAGTCCGATCATACTGCATCTTAAAGGTTGCAAATGGGCCCTGAAAAGATAAAAATAGCGACACCCCCACACTGGGTCCAAGGCACATAAATAATTCCTACTGTCGAGAGTCAACTCCCATTCTATACCTTTATATTACTTTTTGCTGGGAAGGCTCAGGATGTTGTGGCCATCTAATATCTACCAAATGCTTCCTCTACCACAAAAAAGGCTCTTAACATCCACCCCAGCCCATATAATCCCAGTAACTTGGTGGCTGAGGCAGAGGGATCAAGAATTTGAATCCAACTTTGTTATAGTGCAAATTCAACACCAGTCTAGACTACATGGTAAGACCCTGTCACAAAGTCTGTCTCATATTTGGAACTCCATAATGAGATAGCCCAAAGACTCAACAATTTACCTTGTCAAAAGAACGAAGGTCATAAAGCTTGACCATTTCAGAGTTGACACCAGCAGCAAAAATTAACCCTTCTGGATCAAAAGAACAAACTGGCTTGCCCTGCAGATGCATGAGACCCTAAGAGAAAAGAAATAAGACAGAAAGTTAATAGTTAAAAGTGGCATATACCAATAATGGCAGCACTTGGGGGGCTGAGGCAGGATAATTGCTGCAAGTAGTTCTAGGCCAGCCTCAGCTATACAGTGAGTGCAGGGTCAGATTGAACCACACAGAAACTTTGTCTCTTAAAAAAAAAAAAAGTTAACAGATCTACCATTATATAATTTGCTTTTCCCAATGAAACCTAACAATATGAACAGATACATAACCTAGCTATAGAACAGAATAAGCAAATAATATAACTAAAAGGAAAAATTTTTTTTTTTTTTCAGACAGGGTCTTGCTTTGTAGAGTTCAGGCTGGCCCTCAGCTCATTATGTAGCTCAGGCAAGCCTTGAACTCAGCAATCCTCCTGCCTCTGCCTCCCAAGTACTGGGATTGTAGGCGTGAGCCACCATGCCCGGCACTGTGGTATGTGGTATTGATTGCTGGTGGGCGTGAGTCACCACGTCCAGCATTGTATGTGGTTACCAGGATCGCACTCAGGGCCTTGCACTTGTGAGGCAGGCGCTGGAACCAATGAGCTAAATCTCCGGCCCTAAAAGGAAATTTTTTAAGAGGTCACTATATAACAGATTTCTGATCAGAATTCAAATAAAAACATCTCCTGAAGCTAAAAGCTACAGGTCTAAGGCTCTAGGAATGGTGCTATGTTTTGTTTGATTTTGTTTAAACACTAAGCCAGAGTCTAAAGCAGTCTGCACTTGATTAGGGTATTTGATTTCCAAGCAACTACCTATGAGGAAAACAGATTTCCTCTGAAGTTTAAGAACATTCTGGTGGGCCAGAGATTTAGCTCAGTGGTTCTTACCTGCCTCGCAAGCGCAAGGTTCTGAGTTTGATCCTGGTAACCACATACAATAATGCTGGGCGTGGTGGCTCATGCCTACCAGCAATCAATACCACATACCACAGTGCCGGGCATGGTGGCTCACGCCTATAATCCCAACACTCGGGAGGCAGAGACTGGAGGATTGCTGAGTTGGAGTCTTACCTGAGTAACATAGTAAGCTCAGGGCCAGCCTGAACTACAAAAGCAAGACCTTATCTCAAAAAAAAAAAAAAAAAGCCCAAGGTCCCAAATTCAATCCTGAGTAAAAAAATAAAGAAGATTCTGGGATTCTAGAATGGAACCACTGCCTCTGTTCTTCCCTGAAAGACAGCTAATAATAACACTACCACAAAACAGGCTCAACTAGCTTAAGTCTGAGGGACAATTACCTACCTGGCAGTTAGGAGACCGCAGATCCCAAAGTCGAATGGTTTTATCAAGAGACCCAGAAATGAAAGTGTCATCCACAGGTGACATGGATAAGGCCACCACCCTGGAATGCATTAAGATAAAGAGGAGTTGAAGCAAAATGAGCAAAACTATAAACTTTAAACCATTCTGGCTACTTATAGTTTTCTTCCCAGTCATTCAAGGAGACATAAACAAGCATATCTGGCATAATCTAAGATAAGTAGCATAATGAAACAAAACTTTAAAGCCCCAGTATAAAAATGATTTTAAAAAATGATTCTAACACAAATCTAATGTATAACCACTATTTCACACCCATTAGCATGGTATAATAAAAGCTGATACCAAATGTTGATAAACATAAGGATAGTGGAAAAAATGGAATTACTGATAGAAATGTAAAGTAGCAGTACAAATACTCTGGAAACCAGTTTTTCCAGAAGACAGTATTATATACTGCCCAGAAATTTCAGGCCTAGAATTGAAATATATGTCTACACAAGAAATGTACATATGTTTAAAAAAGAAAACTACATATATAGCTCAGCATCATTATTCACAAGACCTAAAGAGTGGAAACAACCCAAATGTCTATTACCAATAAGCAGATAAATAGGTAGTATATACATATAATGCAATGGAATATTATTTGACATGAAAAAGAAATGAAGTACTGAATCATGTGACAATATACTTTTTTGATTTTTGGTTTTTTGAGATAGGATCTTACTATATAATTCAGGCTGGCCTTGAACTCACTATGTAGTCCAGGCTGGCCTTGACCTTGTGGCAGTCCTCCTACCTCAGCAAACCTAGTGTTGGGATTACAGGTGTGCCCTACCACTCCTGGCCTCATGTGACAATATGGATAAACCTTGGAAACACTGTGATAAGTGAAAGAAGCCAGACACCAAAGGCCATATAATATCTGAGTCCACTTATAGAAAATGTTGAGTAGGTAAATAATCTGCATAGATAATAAAGTGCATTAGTGATAATTTCCCATACCTAAATATAAAAAAGGACCACTGATTTGTACATTTTAAAAGGGATACTTTATGGCATGTTAACTATTCAGTAAGCAAACTACATATAGCGCCACATGCCTGTAATCCCAACACTCTGAAGGCTGAGCCAGGACTGTTATGAATTTGTGGCCAAACTGGGCTACAAAGCAAAGACCATGTCTCCAAACCAACCCAACCCAACCCATGTCATGATTCCTTAACAGGATGGCAATGGACTACATTAATGTTTCCCAACTGGAGTGGCATCAGCATTACTTGGAGGGTGAGTTAAAATTTAGATTGTTTGAATCCATTCAAGATTGTTAAAATCTAATCCAAGTTTCTTACAGACTTCCAGGTGAAGGTGAGACTGCTAGTCTGGGAACTGCACTTGAAAACCATAGGCCTGTGCTAACAGCAGTTATATTCCTGATACAGGGTTCTTGGTAAGAAAATCCCAAGTACAAAATACTCCAAAATCTAAAACTTTTTAAGTACTTTACCAACATGACACCAGAAACAGACCTGGCTTTATGAGAGGGGGTCACAGTTACAATGCAGGTGGCACCAAGAATACTGTATCAAATTAAATTAAATACTATAAAAAATTAAGGTATAAAGGTATACATAGACTGGATTCCTATCCTCCAAAATATCTCATTATGTATATGGAAATACACCAAAATTCAAAATACCTCTAGTCCCAAGCATTTCAGACAGAGAATACTAGTAGTATCATCAAGAGTCAATCCTCAGGGCCAGGGATTTAGCTCAGTGGTTCTGGCATCCGCCTGGCAAACTCAAAACCCTAAACTGGATCCCCACCACCACATACCACAATGTGGGGTGTGGTGGCTCACGCCTGTAATCCCAGCACTTGGGAGGCAGAAGCAGGATTGCTGTGAGTTCACAGCTGGCCTGGGCTGCTCAGGCAGAAGAACTGCTGTGAGTTCAAGACTAGCTTGGGCTACACAGTGAGCAGCCCAGGCCAGCCTTGAACTCACAGCAATCCTCCTCCCTCTGCCTTCCGAGGACTGTGATTACAGGCCTGGGTTTACAGGCGTGAGCTACCTGTCTAGCATTGTGGTATGTGGTGCTGCAGATCAAACTTGGGATCTTGTGCTCGCCAGACAGAGCTTGCCAGGCAGACGACAGAACCACTGAGCTAAAATCCCTGGCCCTTGTTTGTTCTTAGAGTTTGTTTCTGGAGGAAGTAGGAGGTGCTATGTAGTCCAGAGTGGCCTTGAACTCTTGGTGAGTGCTGGAATCATAGGTCTGTGACACCACTCCCAGTAAAAAGATTTGTTTTTATAGTATAACTCACCTTTAACATTTGTACTAGCGCCTCAATTTAAGATACCTTTAAGTCACAATCTTCTGAGAAAGCTGATGTACTGACATACTAATAAACAGTAAGCAGAACTGACAGGCAATTTAATCCCACAGCATTTAGCTCAAGTATTCAGAGGTCTATCCTGATGCAAAATGCTTTATATGCTGGGAAGAACAGGGATTATGAATAGAACCAAGAACTTGACCCTAAGGAAGTTTGTGTTTGGACAACATAACTCCAAGCCTACAGCAGAAGTGAGTTTTTCATGTTATACTGGCAGAGAGTTACAGGCATATAACACTTTATCCCCTCTGTTACCTTCATTGTCATGTCCTATGAAGTGTGGAAGTGATTAAAAAATAAGATAAAGGCTGGGTGTGGTGGCTAACACCTGTAATCCCAGTGCTCGGGAGGCAGAGGCAGGAGGATTGCTAAATTCAACGCTTGCCTGGGCTACATAGTGACCTCAGAGCCAGCCTGAACTACAAAGCGAGACCCTGTCTCAAAACAAACAAACAAACAAACAAAAAAAACCCCAACAAACCCAAGATAAAGGGCCCGGAGGGTTAGCTCAGTGGTTCTGGCGCCTGCCTGCCTCGCAAGCGCAAGGTCCTGAGTTCTATCCCTGGTAACCACATATAATGCTGGGCGTGGAGACTCACGCCCACCAACAATCAACACTGCATACCACAATGCCAGGCGTGGTGGCTCACACTTGTAATCCCAGCACTCGGGAGGCAGGGACAGGAGGATTGCTGAGTTCGCGGCAGCTTGCCTGGGCAACATAGTGAGCTCAGAGCCAGCCTGAACTACAAAGCAAGGCCCTGTCTCAAAAAAAAAAAAAAAAAAAAAAAAGCAGTGAAGTAGTAGCTTTAGTCCACTAGTAAAATCTCTCCACTTTTCTGTTACCTCAGGGACAAAATAACTAATTCCATAATACTTTGTTCTTACCTTTTGCTATGTCCAGGAAAGTATCTGATATATTTGTTGTCATGTAAAGACAGGTAGCGAATAGTATCTGCAAGAAGATAAAGTATGATATTGTACACTTAAAAACAATGAATTTACTTTTCATTTTCATCTTGAGAGGACAAGGTTAAAGAACCAGCTGTATCCCCTCACCTAAGTAAAGTGTCAATTTATAATGATGAATAATTCCTCTTAGTAGCTTAAGAGTGGATACGTAGATTTCATATAGCTCAAAACCAGGCTTCTAAATTGATAGCATATAGAGCAAAGTATAAAATCCATGTTCTGGGGGCAGATACAACTCAGTGGATGAGTGCTGGCCTAGCATGCATGACTCGGCCCTGGCTCCAATTCCCAGTACCACATATAGAAAATTTAAAAAAAAAAATCACTTTTACTCCTAATCTTTGGCTTCTTCATAATAATATAACTTGCCCTGCAAATATAACCTGGCAAAAAGTAAAAAAGAAAGAATTAGAGGGCTGGAGGATTAGCTCGGTGGTTCCGGTACCTGCCTCGCAAGCGCAAGGTCCTGAGTTCAATCCCCGGTAACCACATACAATGCTGGGCATGGAGACTCACGCCCACCAGTAATCAATACCACATACCACAGTGCCGGGCGTGGTGGCTCACCCACTCGGGAGGCAGAGACAGGCGGATTGCTGAGTTCGAGGCTTGCCTGGGCTACAGAGTGAGCTCAGAGCCAGCCTGAACTACAGAGCGAGACCCTGTCTCAAAAAGAAAAAAAAAAAGAATTAGACATTGGTCTTAGTACCCACAAAATGGCAAACATAGGGCCAGAGATTTAGCTCAGAGGTTCCGGCCCCTGCCTCACAAGTCCTGAGTTTGATCCCGGTAACCACATACAACAATGCTGGGCATGGTGACTCACGCCCACCAGCAATCAACCAGCATCAGCACCACATACCACAGTGCCGGGCATGGTGGCTCACAACTGTAATCCCAGCACTCGGGAGGCAGAGACAGGAGGATTGGTGAGTTCCAGGCTTGCCTGGGCTACATAGTGAGTTCAGGGCCAGCCTGAACTACAAAGCGAGACCCTTTCTCAAAAAAAAAAAAACAACACATTTGACTACTGAAGAAATGGGGTCAAAGAAATGAGCAGCCATACTAAATTGAAGATCAGGTTGGATGCTGTTGTCTCTTTATTCAGAAACAAGGTGTTGCTATGCAGCAGTTCAGGCTAGGCTTGAACTCACTATGTAGCCCAGGCTGGCCTTGAACCTATGGTAATGATCTCCCTGCCTTAGTCTCCTGAGCTCTGGAATTACAGGCATGTGCCACTGTGCTTGACCTTAGTAGTAAATTTTATCCAGGGTTCTTCAACAGTACTGACCCATTCCAATGTTCGACTGGAGACAAAACTTACATTGAAACTAAATAAAACAGAAAGAGAAGTAATACCTCAAGATCCATGAAATATACCAAATCATACCAGTAAGATTTTGGTGATGTCCAACAAAGGAATAGTCCAAGATTAATGCTTAGGAAAAATAATATGCACACTTTTAAAAAGTGTATGCTTCTGGGCCAGAGATTTAGCTCAGTGGTTCCAGCACTTGCCTTGTAAGCGCAAAGTCCTGAGTTCAATCCTGGTAACCACATACAATGCTGGGCGTGGTGATTCACACCCACCAGCAATCAATACCACATACCACAGTGCCGGGCGTGGTGGCTCATGCCTGTAATCCCAACACTCAGGAGGCAGAGACAGGAGGACCACTGAGTTCCAGGCTTGCCTGGGCTACACAGTGAGCTTAGGGCCAGCCTGAACTACAAAGCAAGACCCTGTCTCAAAAAAGAAAAAAAGAAAAAAGTGAATGCTTCTATCTGAAAAAGGAAACAAAGTAGTAGCAGCAGGAGAATGAAGTGTTAAAGACTAGAACTGATCTATCTCAAGCATAACTGATATATCTCAAGCATATATATAAAAAAATAGAATCGAATCAGGTGCTATGGCACGTATTTGTAATCACTAGCACTTTTGAGAGGCTAAGACCTAAACTAAAGCCCAGTTTGGACAACTCAGTGAGATTGTCTCAAAATAAAAAAATATAAAAGGTCTTGGTATGTAGCTTAGTGGTAGATTGCTTAGCTAGCATGTGCAATGCCCCGGATTTGATCTCTAACACCACAAGAAAAAAAAATCCAGGTGTGATGGCACACACCTACAATCCCAGCATTCTGTGACACTGAGGTGTGAGACCATATCTTAAAATACAAAATAAAGGGCCAGAGATTTAGCTCAGTGGTTCCTGAGCCTGCCTCACAAGCGTAAGGTCCTGAGTTGGATCCCGGTAACCACATACAATGCTGGGCATGGTGACTCACACCTACCAGCCATCAATACCACATACCACGGTGCCGGGCGTGGTGGCTCACGCCTGTAATCCCAGCACTTGGGAGGCAGAGACAGGAGGATTGCTGAGTTCCAGGCTTGCCTGGGCTACATAGTGAGTTCAGGGCCAACCTGAACTACAACGTGAGACCCTGTCTCAAAAATAAATAAATAAATAAATAAATTTAAAAAAAAAAAAAAAGGCTGTGTATGTAGCTCAGTATGAAGGCTCTTGAGTTAACCCCAATACTTCTAAAAAGCAAAAAATCAAAAATGGAAAGAACTATGCTCCTAAAAAGACAAGGAAAAACAAAAACCTGTTGCTGGGGAAAAGGTAATAGAAAATCAAGTCAAAGAGCAGAAGGGGGAAAAAAAGCATAGAAAGAGCTCTGTAAACACAAATGGAAACAGGAATAAACAAGTTTAAAATATCAAGTAGTTCACCCAGTGTTTCACAGGGACACTTTCCAATAAACGTGCATTTAACTTAGGAGGGGGAAAAAGGGTACCCCTTTTTTGTTTCATACCTGAATCTTTATTACTTCCTTGAAAACACCTTCAAACTTTTTCAAAAGAAAAGTGTTCCTAGTTATTCCAGTGTTAGAAGTACTCACCTGCCCTAAGAAGAAAAAACTCCCTCCCATTACCTGGATTCCTAGAGATGAGAAGGGCTTCACCATCCTCTCTGCCCCACTTGGTGGCTGGCGCGCTGTTCCTGGCAAGGCAGTGGCCTGTACAGTTATCTCCTGTACCGGGTGGTATCATAGACCCTCAAACTGTACAAACTACTACCTCAGCCTGGAATCAGGCAAAAGGAAACGCAGCACTGGAGAAACTCTTCAGGATGCACTTGAGACAGGAAAGGCAACATCCCCACAGCAGAGGCCTGGCAGCAAAGCTGCAAGTGCCACATATTTACCTCATCTTGCACCACATTTGGAGAATCCTCATTTATCACTCAAAAAACCCAATAGAAAAATACACCTTTGATCACATACATATAGTTCCTCAGGATCCTAATGTGTTATGTTCTTGTCCAAAAGCATCAACTGCATTGCTTATGTAGAAAACTACTTTTGAAATAAGACATACAAAGTAGAAATTATATACTTATTAAAAATCAAGTACAGGGGCCAGAGGGTTAGCTCAGTGGTTCCGGCGCCTGCCTCGCAAGCGCAAGGTTCTGAGTTCGATCCCTGGTAACCACATATAATGCTGGGCGTGGAGACAGGCCCACCAACAGTCAATACCACATACCACAATGCCGGACATGGTGGCTCACACCTGTAATCCCAGCACTCGGGAGGTAGAGACAGGAGGATTGCTGAGTTCTCGGTGGCTTGCCTGGGCACCATAGTGAGCTCAGGGCCAGCCTGAACTACAAAGCGAGACCCTGTCTCCAAAAAAAGCAAAAAAAAAAAAAAAAAAAAAAAAAAGA
>PVIC010039230.1:0-17263 GCA_004025085.1 Thryonomys swinderianus
GAGACTTCCCAAAATGTTAACTGGCTCATCTGTGAGGGATAGGAATAATAGGAATAATGTGCAGTTATTTAAAAATATTTTGCTATTAGTTTATTTTGTTTTTTACCTACATTTATAAATGGAAAATTCTTTACAGAACCATATAAGCAAATCTAATACAAAGTGGTTATAATCATTTTTACATTCAGTATTCCAAAAACATTTTTATATAAAGTAACAGTTGTAAAAAACAGTATAGCTGTCCATATTTCTAGAAAGAGTCAAAGGAATAACTCAAACAAATTATCTTATTCTTTCACTTATTCAACCAATAAACACACCTTTATTTAATGTTCACTACATGCTAATTATTAGTAATTTTCATGTCTGAACAGGCATATTTGCTTTGAAGGAAGAGCAAATCCCATGACATTGGAAAATGTTAGAGAAAGAGCATATTTGCTTAGATCTACTGGCTAAGAAGCATTTTGATATTGCTAATAATACAAACTCAACTGTTAACTGTCAGAGTTGTGTAATTGGCCTGACAGCAATACAGTGGAACAACCACACCATCCCCATAATCCCATATGTGGCAAGAATGGGGGGAAGCACCACAGCGCACACAGGTTGGTCTTGCACCTCCTTCGTCTTTCTGCCAAACAGCTCTTTGATTTCCAGTTCCCAGGAGCCAACTAGGGAAACTAAGGGAAATCTCTGCTCCCAGTTGACTCTGACAATTAATATATTAATGACTTATCTGGTTAGGATTTCATAGCCGGATAGTGTCAGTAAAAAAATGCATAGGGTAGCCTATGAGTATTTGCATATTAATTGAAAAGGAGTAAGTGGGCTGAAGAATCAACTATATCCTTTGCTTTGGGCTCAGGAAAGGACTGGATATATACTTAAACCACAATTTATAATCTTAGAACCTCTTCCAAACCAGATGCACTGTCATCTCAGTGTTAAATGTTGCTCAAAAAATAAAATAAAATATAATAAACCTCCTATAATTAAAAGTGTGAAAGATGCAGCTATAAATACTGGATGGAGAGCTCTGGTGCTGAATTTCTACAGATTCTGAGCCTCTAACAAAGTGCGGACATCAGTAGCATCACAAGCATCATCCAGAGAGCTTCTATACATACTCTGTTCTCAGTGCTTTCTTTTCTAGATGACGTTCTTACGGCTGCTGATCAAATTCCCTCCCCAGAGACAGCTAATAGGCTAACAGCTACAGAAATTTCCTTTGTTCTAGAAACCAGAGAGATCAAGCAGTGTGCTGTGGAAAACTTAATACCACTTCTGACTTCTTCCAAAAGGCCTGCTATGTCTGTACTGTAACGTTTGGTGCCATTTCTCAGTGTCTTTTCCATACTCTTAAAAATACTTGGTAATATTTAAGGGGAAAAAAGTTGATTTACTTTAAAAATTATAAGGTTATTTGTTTCCACAGATTAAAAAGGATACAACCTACTGTAGAAAACAGAACTGAGGATACAGTGGAAGATAAATGCTAGTTTCCCAGACATATTAAGCAATATAGTTATTTACAGGTGTTGGCCCCTATTCTGTGCACTTTACCTAAATTAAAATATTCAGTCCATGGGCCGGAGATTTAGCTCAGTGATTCCAGCGCCTGCCTTGCAAGCACATGGTCCTGAGTTCGATCCCCTGTAACCACATACAATGCTGCGTGGTGATTCACGCCCATAATTCCAGCACTCAGGATGCAGAGACAGGATGATTGCTGAGTTCAAGGGTTGCCTGGGGTACATAGTGAGCTCAGGGCAAGCCTGAACTACAAAGTGAGACCCTGTCTCAAAAAAAAAAAAAAATCAGTCCTTAGCAACCTGACCACTCTTAGTCAGTTTAGTGAAAGAGGAAAAATGTCCTTTAGAAAAATCAAGTCTCAGTTATTTGTGTAATTTCTTTACTATCATTTAGTGTTCAGGACATTTAGTGATCGTGTAACATCCTATTTGGAAATCACATGTGGATACACAGTATCAGTGTTAAAGAACAGAGAGGGGCACTCAGGCCCCCTCCAGCACATGTGGATGGTGGAGGAACTCCACCAGAGACAGCTTCACAGGGAAACAGGAGCACAATTTTCTACAGAGGTGAAACTGTGGGAAAGAACACCGGGAGGCCTTTCCAGAGAGAAATGCAGTTAGCAACAGTGTTGAGCCTAGAAGCACTGTGGTGGGTCCTGTAAACTAAGCAGTCCTGTTCTTGCAGCTAGTTTGGGCGAGATCAAGTCAGGAAGTAGGATACTCTGTCAAGGAGCTAGGACCTCATTCTACAAAAATGAAAAGCCAAGGAGGCATTTTAAGCAAGAAATGGCATAAATTGTAATGTTAAATATCTCAGGGAAATGTGTTAGGGTAATTTTATGTCAAATTATATACAGATATTAGGGTCCTGTACTAAGAGAGTGTTCATGAGAAAGGGTAAGAGAAATAAACACTGGTGAGATGATGTTTTAGAATAATCATCTTTAGGTTTGATATTAGGAGAACACAAAGATTAAAAAGTTCAGCTTGAAGTATTTCAAATAGTGATGCACAGAAACTATGCACATGTGGTGGCCTGGAGTGGAGGCAGGGGACAGCTACAGAGAAAAAATTATGGTCAGGACAGTTTTACCCACAATGGTATCTTATCCATCCAAAATATTTATAATAGAAATACATCATTTAAAAACTGTTGACATCATTTTCTTTAAGTTAATCTGCCATTTTTGTACATTAAAAACTGTAAAAAAGTATAAATTTCAACCTGAACAGAGAAAGTTCAGATTTTAATTATACAAATACTAAAGTTAAAAAATTGAAAGCTGATTTAAATTTTCCTTGCCTCAGATAAATGAGATGTGAGTAGTTATTTACACAAAAGAGATGTGAATATTTCTATATAAACTCAAGGAACAAGAATACTAAAACCAACTAATGACAATACTACTCTCTCCTGATAGCTTCTTTTTCAAAGAAACACATTAATACTAGGACTTACTCAGAAGAAAACAGGAACAGAAAAAGAAATTCTAAAGTCTATTAAAAATATTCATTCTATTTTCTTACATATTTGAATCACTAGACAATGAGTGTTAACATTCAGAATCATGTTTTATGGTAAGAAAAGTTTTCTAATCATATGAATTATTACTACTAAATGATGACCCCAAATGAAATTTATAAATACACTATTACTAAATTAGTATCAAAATAAATTTTATTAAACAGTTAATTGAGGTACATGAGAAAAACCTTTATAAAATTTTTTAGAATCACTTCAACTTCCTTTTGAGTTTTCTAATACTTTAAAATATTTTTGGCCTTTATAGAATTTTCATACACATACTAGCAATGATTATCCTGTCCTTATCAAATAAGAACCATATAAAAGAAAAAAAAAAGAGAAACTATAAATATGTCAATTTGGCAGAGCAATTCTTGGACCTAAATTAGTCTTCATAAAGATTTCAGGTGAATAATTTCAGTATGAATCTGTCTACGCAACATCTTTGGTGAAGCAGTATTTGGAATCCAAGCCCCACCTTATCTAACCCGCTGACCTGGTAACTTATGCACAGAAGAAAATTCTGCATTTTTCCAAAATCTAGGCAGAACAGGTGACTGGGAAAGCCATGTAGGCTTCACACCTTTAGATAAGAAGTACAACTGAAAAGTCATTCGTTCTCAAGCTGCCATTAATCTCCTTACCTTGTAAAAATCAATAGGTTAAATAACTAGAGTATGATAAGCAAGGATTATACAGTATGATCATAAGGTACTTAGAAGCAGCATGAGAATGAAGGCCCCTTAGACTCTGCAAGACTATGCACAAATGACTAGAGGACTGCAAGGACAGCTGGTAGTACTATGTCTTTCCTCAGATGCAGACTGTTTTCCACACACATCCACACCCTTATCTAGTATAATCGACACATCAACTCTTTCAGATAGGCAGAAAGGATATTTTTTCCAGATACAACAAGATTTGGAGACAAAAACAGCATTCAAATGACTAGGCATACTGATCTCATTGTGCCTTGATCCTTACAATCACTGTGTGACAAATATGTTACTCCTAGTTTGTAAGTCCACAGACTCACATACTGAGACACAAACCAACTTGCTAACTTAAATACCTTATATCTGACAGAGTTATAGTTAAGAAACATCTCAGTGTCTTGGCTTCTAGTATTTGGTGTGTTCTTGTTTCTTTTAAGTATACCACACTGTTTCCAGTGAGAAAATTTAATGTAGTCCCTAACAATAGTGAAAAATCATTCAGATAAACTGTTTTAAATGTCAGGGAGAATTCTTAAAACAGTCAAAAGCATAGTGATTTGCAAAATGAAAGAAATAGAGTATTGTAAGCTTATAATACCTATTATTTACCTGCCTAGTCACGATATTAACCCTTTCCATGACCATAAGCAAGAGGTATAACACATGTCTGAGAGCTGAGCACGTGCCAATTCTTCAAGATTGCACCCATATTAGAAAAGAAGAAATGAGGCGCTGAAAGCATTTTGTCATGGCCATGCAATCCATAAACTACGGTACTAGGCTCAGCCTCCAATTCCAAAGACTCTACACACGATGAAAATATCCCATTACATGAGCTGCTCAGCCAGAGAAGGGTTCTGTTCACACTTGTCTTGTTTAGAATAAGCTTTCAAGATTTGATGCCTTAATTTTACAAAGTTAAGGGTTTATCCTAGTTCTTATATATAACAATTCCCAGACATTCATTTTTTGACTAATTTAAGAAAAAAAACTGCATCAGGTAAAACCTATAGAAATTAACTGAAGGACTACTGGATGGAAAAATCATGGTTTAAGAATACAAATTATGCTACTGCTTGACTAAGCAATGGCTCCTAGAAACTTGGACAAAATGAGAAAATCAAACACAAAAGGTTAAAAAAACCCCACTTTGTTTCATTCTAGAGGTAAATGGGAGAACAATAAAACAAAATGTGACCCTAGGTATTTCTCTACATCTCAGTTACCTTTCCTTTCCAAGAAAGAATCCAATTACACAAGCCAAACACTGTAGCTTTTTAAAATTCCTGACTTCTTACCTACATCCTCTGATTATGCTTTATTACCTTTTATTCTCTTTGCCAAAAAGTTCAAATTTTAGTCTCAGTTGACTCTAGAGACCAAAGAGAAAAAAATCTTATAACCTATGAACATACTCTTGTCAGACAGGGTTAGATTTTATATCTAACAGACATAAAGACAATTAGTGTTTATGTATCACTCCGAATGTAACCGGTAGAGCATATAATGTGTTTCTTATTACCTCTTTAGCTGAGAGAGGAAGAGGCTGACCAAAGCAAACAGAAGATATGTAAGATTCATGCAACTTCTAGATGTTTTGGTAAGAAAGATCGATCAAACGCTAAAACTATTTGCAGTACAGACTACTTGTCTAGAAGCTGACCATAAAGCCATTTCCTTTTCAAACATAGTAGTGGTCGGACTGTATCTCCTTCTCCTAAGTTAGGTTGCCTAGATTCCTTTCATCTTTTACAGTGAACTAGAAGAAGAGTGCTAAGTCCCAAGTGACATTTCCAGGGCTCAGTCTTAAGTGGGGTTTCTTTAAGGTAGTTTTGGTTTGGTTTGGTTTGGTTTTAATTACAGTGAAAGTTTAATGCAGTGAAATCAGTCTTTAAGGTAGTTTTGTTTTGGTTTGGTTTGGTTTTAATTACAGTGAAAGTTTAATGCAGTGAAATCAGTCTTTACTTATCCACCTTAACTGTAAGACTTCTTGAAAGAGAGATATTAGGTTGCACTGTCCTTTGCAGTTTCAAAGTTTATCACAGGTCCTCAAATTAACAGAGAAGTAGGTAGTCCCAGGATGAACTGAAGTTCTCTTAACACTCTCTGATGTTAAAATGAAGGCAATGGATTAAATCTCAGAAGTCCTCTACATGTATCAAACTTCATGTCTCTGTGACTCCATGGCTTTGTTTTATAAAGAAAGAATATGTACATCATCCCTATGTATGTGTCATTACTCCTTCCTAGATGTCCACCCAAAGCCTCATACAGTCATAGGTGGATTATTATTATTATTATTATTATTTTTTGGACATGAGGTCTCACTTTTGTAGTTCAGCTGGCTCTGAACTCACTATAAAGCCCAGGCTAGTCTCGAATTCATAGCAATCCTCTCCTGTCTCTGCCTCTCAAGTGCTGGAATTACAGACGTGAGCCACCACACTGGTAATTGTGGTGTGTGGTACTGATTGCTGGTAGGTGTGAGTCACCATACCCTTCACTGAGGTATGTGGTTACCAGGAATCCGAATAGGGACTTTGCGCTTTGGAAGTAGCTGGATCTAGGGTGTGTGGTGCTGGGATTAAGAGTGCCTGCTACTAAATTTGTTCACTGATTGTGGTCAGTACATTTCTAGACATGGGTGAATGGATTTACTAAAAAAGAAACCCCACCCTACTCAAGAGTCAAGATGGGATAAAAGGAAAAGACAGGCCCTCTGTTTGCTGCTTACTGCTTACTGCCTTCTGTCTGTCACACCATGAGGTGTTTCTCCTCTGTCAGGTCTCTATACTGTGCCAACAAGACTTGGAGCCAAATGACTATGAACTGAAACCTCTACAAATAGTGAGTTCAAACAAACATTCCCCGCCCTTAGATGTTGAATATCTAATCTCAGAAATGGGAAAAGTAACTAAGTATATATTAGAAATTACATTACACTGATGCAAAAAGCATAATCTTAGTACAACTGATAGTATCCTGAAAAAACAAATGTGAATATGCCCATAAGTTCCATACTGCTCTCAAGCACAATACCCTTTAATATCTATGCCTATTGGCAACAAAAGTTTCCTTTATGTGCATATTTCCTAAAGAATACAAGTGCTTCTTACCAGAAGTCAGAAGCAGAAGAAAATATGACCACTTGTGGATATAACATTCTTATTATTTCAATCAACCAAGAGTTATACAGGAATTATAATCATCAGCAAACACAGGTAAAATATATGTTCATAAGGAAATCATATTTTAATAGGTGATGTAGATAAATAACATATACAAAAAGGTAGTAAATTATTTATACATTTAAAGATCAGCATGATGGTAAAAATACAACAAATTGAGATATGCTCTAAGTCCTATGGAAGAGTCACAATTTAATATATAGTGGTCAGTCTATGCCTCATTGAAAAGACAGAAATTCAATAAAGTCTTTAAAAGACATTGGTGTCCAAGTAAAACATTTTAAGTACAACGAATAGCAATTGCAAATACCAGGGACAAGAGGTATGTCCAGTGAACAAATGAGTAAACTAGAGTTAACAAGAAGAATGAAAACTAGAAAATAAACAAAAGATAATAGGATATAGTAGAACTTTGGCTATTGTAATGAGAGAAATGGGGATCAGTGGATACTTCCTTGCTGATCTAAGGTTTATCAGTGGATACTTTCTTGCTGACCTGAGGTTTAAAGAGATTTCTTTGGAGCCAGGTGTAGGAGCCACAAGCCTGTAATCCTAACTCTCTTTGAGGCTAAAGCAGGAGGTTCACAAATTCAAGCAGCCTGGGAAACTCACTGACTTAGTGAGACCCTATCAAAACAAAATGAAAAAGGGCTAGTGATATAGCTCAATATGAATTCCCTGATAACAATCCTCAGTACTGAAAAAAAATACATGTGAACAAATTTGAAGTAAGATAGTTACTCAGGAGGCAGCTGTAATTATCCAGGAGAGAACTGGTGCCTAGGACCAAGATAGTGACAGTGGAGACAATGAGAAATGATTGGCTTCAGAATACATTTTCAAAGAACTAGGAGACTTTGTTAATTAATTGATATGATTATGGAGAAAGATGTCAAGGTGGATTTTTAGAATTTGATCTAGATCCACTGGGAATCGAGTCATTGAATAACATGAAGTAGACAGTAGGCAATCCAAGAAGTTTTTCTCTAGGAAATTAAAAACTCATGTATGTATGTAATGAGTTTAGAAGGTTTGTTGAACACTTGAGTACTTGGTGGAATTTAGAATCAAGTTCACAAAAGAGGCCGATCTTAAAGAATGTATTTGCAAGTCATAACCTTGAAAATTCTTAACATAATATCCAATGTTCTTAGAGAAGTTAGTATAGATGACATGAGAAGGAGGAAGAAGAGAAAAAAAATGAAAGAAGAACACAGTTAAACCAAGGCAGAACATAAAGGCATGAGGTTGAAAAATTTGGTTTAAAATACTGATTTGTTGGTCCTTGTTATGTTTTATACAAAAGAAAAGAAAGAAAATCTCAGGAAGCAGAAGAGTAAAAATTACAATCTAATAACTCTAAAGCACTGGAAAGATAACACAGCTCCAGTTAATATATTAGACTCTGTTACAGCTGAAATTTACATTGACCTATAAACCTCAGGAAATGACTCAGGCAGTTAATACAAAATAAATCCAGGCAATACAGAATTTCTAGGTTGACTGTGGGAAAATCTGGACTTTTAATATGAGAAAAGAAGGCTATTAGTCATAAAATTTCTGATGTGAGGCTGATACTTGTTAGTGGCAAGAGCCACATATTCTGAGGAATTTGGTTTTGAAATCATTGCCATTGCCTATATGCAAACTTAATACAGTTCTGATATTTAAAACTATCATAATTTAATAACTGAAACTCATGAAAACTGGATTCCTTAACAGAACTAAGACACACCTTGTCAAATGAGAAGGGGACTAAGAGATGGAGTACAGAGAGAAAGGAGAGGAGAAGATGTAAAAAAGAACAAAGATGTGTGACACACATGTACAAACTCCTCATGATGAATGTGATCATGACCGTGATCATGTACTACAAACCACATACCCAAAAAAACAAAAATCTGAAAGAAATAAAGAATGAAGTGCTTATTCATACTCCATCCATCACTGACTTTACTATTTTTCATCCATGAAAAAGTCTTAAAGTTATGTTTTATTTACCTCATCTAAAATTGTCAACTGAGCATTCCACCACCCTATAGAACTACATAGATTGACAATCAAGAGAAAAACACGGTGAAATTTCCAAATTGTTCAGCATGAATTTGTTTAAAATATCCTGAAAGCACAAGATACAAATTTTAAATAACTGAATGTCCTTTTCTTGATCATATATGTTAATTTCCTAAGTAGCTATAAGCCTTTAATGCTTCCAATGTCAATTATAGGGCAATAGGTGACCACTATTATTGAGCTACGCCTGAGTTGTTTTTCAGGTGTCTCTTTTCCAGGTTCTTACTAAAATTGTTGTGAAGTGAGGAAATGAGTTCTATGTTCTTACATTCTTTACCTGTAAGCTTTGATTTACCTTTGATAAATCCAGATACACTTATCAGAGGACAAACAGAGAGTGTCTTAGTATAGGAGAGCTGAGACATAAAAAGTCCAGTGTAAGCTCTCCCAGTATTCCACAAGGAAATGACCCCATCTGGTACCTTTGAGCTATTTTTTCCTTTAAACATAAAGTTATAGCTTCAAATTCTGGAAAATGAGCTCCAAGTATACTTTTCTCTTTATGCCTGATGTAAATAAATATTATTTCCAAACCATAGCAGAGGCAATAAAGGTTTAGTTCATTTAATTTCATGCTATGGTCTGGAGAAAACTGGATGCAAAAACCTGTACTTTAGGAAGTTCTTACCAAAATATACAAGTAAGCAGATAGAGCCACCACATGAGAATGTGAACACACTGAATACTGCACAAGAATTGATTCTCAGATACTAAGCAATAAAAAAAATTGCATCTGTTTTTAGACATTTTTCACAGAATTAAATTTCAAGCACACTTTAGTGTACTTACATCGGGCTGAATTTCCTACTATATTATCTACACAGAAACCATTTCAGAACATTGATATGATAGCATCAGTTACACAAAATATTGGTGTAAGTCATAAAAGTGGCAAGATTTATAAAAGTCAAAGCAAATAATGGTGTTTTCTAAATGGTAGTTCAAGGATGGTTGCGTAATAAAAAAAAAATCCCTGTTGAAAGTGGTATTAACTGTTCTGAAGTGTAGAAGAAGAAAGAAATGAAAAGGTCATTAATTCTTCTTAATCTAGAATATTAAAATATTTAGTAGGCTCACTAGCAGATGGGATACATTACTAAAAATGAGTGTAAGGACTTAGTTACAAAAGTGTTAGGTGGGAATAATCTTAGTTATATGATAGTCTTTTACTTAATGTTTTCTATAAATACAATAAAAGAAGATTTAAATATTCAAAATTTGCCATAGATCAACTTGTCTCATTTTCTTATTACAAATTCTTTAATTTATATCAGTAGCTTATTAGCTAAATTGACCAACCTTTCTCAAAATCGGACACACTGAGGTGAAAAAAAGTAAAAATATGCATGGAACTCTAGATTAACTTACTAGAAAACTGCATCCACCAATTATATTACACATGTAATACAGATCCTAATAAAGAGCCTTTGATTATATTCTAATACATGTGGACAATGGTGTTTGTCCTGCATTAGTGCCCTTTCTCAACTAAAACAGGTAGAAGCCCTTATATTTGTAAAGATGAAGAGTCATTTTCAGAGGCAATCAGTTCACAATCGTTGACATGATTCTCTATTTTATAGTGAGCATTGATGTGAATGTACAGTATAAATTAATTACACTTTAGGCGTTATCAAAATATATGATTTCAAAATCATGGCTTTAATTTTATAACAACAGAACCTTGAACTATATACAATTTTGATGTATGATTTCATAGTATTTGGATATGGCCAAACCAAACTAAACTAAACTTTTATGTATGGATTTTTCTTTACAAATGTAAATAGCTATTTAAGGTATATTTATTTTTAGAGGATGAAAAATAACTGAATTTATTCCCAGTCAGAATGTAATTGGGTCAATCATATATTGGCTGTCCTATGATTTTAGATTCCAGTGTCAAAATTTTGCCAGGGACGACTGAAGCTCAGCTGCAATTTTACAAAAAGTTTACCTAGTGAGCAGAGTTTATGAGTGAGCAGTACAAATGATGTGGTTATGTTAAAATTCAAGTCTTCGGATTCCAAAATTTACAGGACCTATGGAGGCCTGTAGAAAATTTTAGGGGTGGTGTCATTGCCCAATAAGAACTACTGCAAGAATGAAATTGTTTTTATTCATTTAAGGATAGCAGCAGGCCTTACTTATTTTATGCCACAGAGAAACGAAAAGTTTTTATTTAGATCATGAGCACAAAATCTTTTCAATTACCACAACCTATATAATGAAAAATATTGCTTAGGATTTAATAATATATTGATATTTTTTTTAAATCTGAAGTCATTAAATATTGGATGTACTAGGTTGTCAAATGTTGAAATGGATTATTAAAATTAATGTGAAATGTGCTATTTTGGCAGCCTACATTAATTTTCATCTTCTTGGAGTGGACTGGGAAAAACTCATAGCTCAAAATAGTACTTTGCGGCTAGAGTAGCAGACGCTCAAAAGTATATTCATGCAACAAAATTCCCAATGTATTTCTTTAACAAGTAAAGGATACATGGCAGTCATCACTGGAGACCTGCATCTTCTTTTCAGTCAAAATTTGTGAGACTGTAGAGGAAAAGCCTCAGCTAACTCTCATTTTCTAATTTTAATAAATAGGAACAAAATGACTGACAAGAAAATGAGGTAAAGTAAGAAAAAGTATTTTATACCACACTTGACACACATTATGAACTCAATAAATGTTAAGAGTATTCGGTTTCTTTTGAAACTTGGAGAAGACAGAATGATGTCTGTTATAGCTCGTGTCTAGATCCTCCCACCCACAATCTTCATGTGATCACAGGTGAGGCTTTCTCGGAAGTGGCTGAGTCTCATGTGTGTGATGCTAGGACTGATTCATGGGTCAACACTAGGATTGAGGGTGTGAGTGATTCCTGTCCTGAGTGGGTGTCCCAGATAAAGTGTAAGGGACTGGAAGAGCAGTGGCGCTCCTTTCTTACTGTTTTGTTGCCATCTGTGCACCAAGAACTGCTTCTCTTCTATGATGCCTCTCTGCAATGTCACCCTGCCTTGGAGTTGGGTGATTATGGTCTAAAACCTCCAGAAACTGTGAGCTAAATAAACCTTCCATCTTTTAGGGGTATTCTGTCTCAGCAAAAGAAATGTAAGGAAAGCCAAGTGTGGTGGCACATGCCTGTCATCCCAGCACTCGGGAGGCAGACAGGAGGATTGCTGAGTTCAAGGCTTGCCTGGGCTACATAGTGAGCTCAGGGCCAGCCTGAACTACAAAGCGAGACCCTGTCTCAAAAAAAAAAAAAAAAAAAGAGAGAAAAGAAAAAGAAAAAAAGAAATGTAAGGAAATTCTACAACAGAAGAATTTGCTGGAGCCAATTTCTGTTTCTCTAAAGCTTTTCATAGCTCTTCATTGCCAAGGACTGCAACTGAGACTCAGAATATAAAAATAACAAAAACAGGTTAATGAATTAAACACATTTTTTCTTTGGTTTTATCCTTTCAAAAAGATGCCCTACATGTCATTTTGAAAACAAAACTGTAAGAGTATGCATTTCCTTTCAGACAAACAGGGATATTCTCATTTAGTCTGTACCACTGTCTAGTCACACATTGATTTGGAATGTTGGTTCCCAATATCCTATAAACTGGTTTAATCAAAATGACTTCTTTACAATGATGATATGAAAGTGTCTGGAATATAAAAGTAGGAGTGGAGCTTGTCACTGAAAAACACTCCAGCACTATCAAGAATCTCTATTATTTTTCCTTCTATTTTAAATGTCCTTTTTTGGTTGTTTTTAATCATTTTCTTGCTTCCTTACCCTCTAGTTGTCTTAGTGTCTTTTTTTTTGTCTCTTCAAGTCATACTGGGAAAAGAACATTTGTCTTCAGCTTCCTAGATTTTAATCTACAGGCAAAATCACCAAGTAAGCACTGTATTCTGATAATTACAGTAACCAAACTGAAAGGTAAGAAGTAGGATTTGATACTGAGAGGCAGATGTCCTTCCCTTCCCATCCCCAGTCCCTGTTCACTGTCATGTACTGTGTTGTGGCTCCAAAACTAACCGCATAGGTTAATGATACCCAGGAGAGTGTTCACGTTTTGACTGCTTTAGTAACTGCCATGTTAAAAGTACCTGGGATTGTGCCTGGCACCTAGAAGGTGCTCCATAAATGAATTGATCAAAGCAATTAGTCACCAGGCAGTGACAAACTGAAGATTCAGAACTTGAGATGACAGAATGTGCTGAGAGGACACGCAATCACTAGTGATAGAATCACACTTCTTTTACTGGTTACAATCAGAAAAATGCTTCTCATCAAGTGAATGAGCAAAGAGATAACATCCCAGAATAAAATAGCCACCTTTGTAATCACAAAACACAAATAGGTAGTGTCTGTGTATGCATTGTCCAGTTCAGCCTCTAAAGAACCCTAAGAGCTGCATAGTACTAACTACAAGGAATCTGGAATAATTGTGGTTTAAGTAACAGGTAAGATTACTGATCTTGTGGCAGAGTGTAACATTTGGACTTCTGCTTTCAATCAAGGAAAATAAAACCAGCTTAATTTATCCCAGTAATCAGAAATATAAATATTATGTTTATTGAAATCATTTTTTTCAAAAGTATGATGCTATAAATTGGGAAGCTTAACAAACGCAAGTTTCTGAATATCAACTATCAAACACTGAAAGTATTTGTGAGATAACAGAAGTACTAAGGGATATACATATTAATAATATCCTTCAGATGATTTATATTTTCAACCCCTGAGCTGAGGAATACATATGATTAAACTATTATAAGCTTAAATTAAGTCTTTCAGAATTACATGAAGAATTTCTTTGGGGGTAGGAAATTGAAGCAAATGCTCAAGAAAAGAGCTTGGACATTTTATTCTTGCTGAAAACTTTGTAATTTGTATACTTTGTGAACTTCTACAAATGTAGGGCAAGGCTACACATTGCCAGTTAAATTTAGCATTCTAAGTGCTCTAGAGATTGGGCTTCATTACAAAAATCAGCTAAAAGCCAATGTATTTTAATCCATTTCCCAAGGTGTAAGCATTGGCCATAAGGAAAGAGCTACATTTTAAAAATAAAAACATCATATTTATTTCTATGATAACTTGCACTATTTGCAGGAAAGTAACATTTTAGGTACTACCTCTTAAATATTTTTTGAAAAAAACCTTTACAATACTCAACAGATACATGTATTCTTGCATATATTATTACCAATGGGAAGTATAAAGGATTGTTTATAATAGCGATTTTATAAAACATTACAAAACAAATGGGATTATTTTACCTAGTACAATCCTAAATAGTCTAATGTCTAGAAATAATATACTTCTGAAAGTCTTTAACTTATAAACCATCAATAATGTACATCTCATCTTCACATTCACTAGTTTTAAGAACTTATGAAGACAAAAGTAGACTAGCTAAAATGTCTTCATAATTAGTTGTTCATTTTAGAATCTTTTATTTGCTAAAAAAATGACAATCTACTTTTTCATACCTCTGTTGTACTTTTGTTGCCAATATTTTCTAAATGAAAGTGCATATGAGGAAATAACTTGAATTTAACAGTCAGTTAACTTCAAGTATCTCTATTCTTGATTCTGGGGTCACAGACTGTTTTTATATAGGCTCCAGTCAAAGTGTACTTTTAACATGGCTGGCGGTAGCATGGGTGATTAAACCAGGCCTCACACTTGTTAGCAAGCACAATACTACTGAGCTATATGCACAATCATTTCAATACAAATAAAACTGCACTTCATAAGAAGAAAATATTTATCTGAATGTGAGTTAGAGCTCAACGTTTCCCAAACAAAATATTCATTCATATTCATTCAAACTTAAAACATCAGAATATCCCCATTATTGTGATATCAACCCTTTAAGAAGGTATAAAAATGTGAGCAGACTACATATTAATACACCTTGTTGCTGTCCATAACACTTTAACTGTGTTGGAGAATTTGTACTGTCGCCCAAAGCCTTCAATTTTCTCCAATAAGGATAAGAACTTCTATCTTTCTACAACTGTTATAACTTTTTCTGAGGAGAAAGCTTTTAAAAACAAACACCACATAGATAGATAGATGATAGATAGATAGATAGATAGATAGATAGATAGATAGATAGATAGATATTTTTTCTCATCCTCAGAAACAACTGTTACATCTGCAGTAACCTCATACTAGTTAATAGCAAAATGTTCTAACATATGATACAAGATCCTCTTGCACCTAACCAAGCCATTGGGAAAAACCTGTGTTAGTGGAGTAGTAGATATTTTTGATGCATATATATAAAGTCTTTCATCCTCAAAAAAAAGAAGACCCTTACTATAGCAGGCCTCCCATAGTCACACAGACTTCTATTTAAAAGCTGCAAGTTTAACGATTAAAGAATGTTAAACCGGGTTCCCTTTACAAATAAAACGTATTTTATTTTTTCATTCATTTACTTTTTTTGCTTCCTTCATGATATACAAAAATTTTCAAGTATACTACAAAACAACAATTAGAATCAGAGCCAAGGAACTCAATTGGACCACAGAGTCTGAGGACCATAAATTAGTATTTATACCATTTTCATGTTTTCTACAATATGAAAAATGAAAAGAATGACAATATTTTTAAAACAATTAGGTGTAGGTAACAAGGGGAAGAAAACATGATGGTTATAAAAAAAGAAACAAAACATGTATTTAAAGGTGGGGGTTGTAGGGTGGGTGGAGGAATGGGAAAAATGAGAAATTATGTGATATGCGAGTACAAATTCTCAATATTGTGTGTGATCACGATGTGTATATATAATGTACAAATGAAGATTCAAATTACAATTTTTTTTTCTTAAGACAGCGTCTCACTCTGTATGTAGTTCAGGCTGTCATGAATCTCACTATGTAGTCCAGGTGAGCTTCGAACTCACAGCAACCCTCCTGCCTCTGCCTACTGAGTGCTGGGATTACAGGCGTGAGCTGCTACACCCAGCATTGTGATGTGCGGTGCCACGGATCGAACTCAAGACCTTGCACTTTCAAGCAAAAGCTGGAAGCACTGAACTAAATCCCTAGCCCAATCATCTAAAATTTTAAAAGCAGCTACTATGTCAAAATAAAAAAGGGCTGCCGAATTACAAAAGATAGTCTTATGAATTTACTAATTGTATTATAAATTGACAATTTATAAATGGATATGGTGGGGTATCCAGTGATATTATGAATATGAATCACTAATTATATCAGCCAATTAATATATCACCTCCAATATTAATCCTTGTGTAAGATTTTAAATTTACTTTCATTTCAGACACACAGTGCCCCGCCCACATTGAGGATCAAACTTGGTACCCGGTGCTTGTGAGGCAGACATGGTGCCACTGAGCTAAATCTCAGGCCCTTAAATTTACTTCATCAATTTTTAAATATATAATAAATAATTATCTATCATATTCTCCATAATGTGCTGTAGATCTTTAAAAAGAATAATTTATTCCTCAAGCCTAGTATTTCGTACACTCTATCATATTCCTATTGTCCCAACCTGCTGTCCCCTATAAGCACCACTGTATTGTTTGTCTGCTTCTATGAAGTCAATCGTATTAGATTTTCATGTATATTCGCCATTCTGTACTTGGCTTAGTATATTTAATATAATGTTCTCTATCATGTTTTTACAAGTGACAACATTTTCTTCTAAGAGCCAAATTATTACCATATTGTATTATATTGTTACTTAGCCTATAAAAATAATAAAATACACACACACACACACACACATTCTTTTTTCCATCCAATTGTAGATAAACATTTAGGTTAATCCATGCCAGTTGTAAATAGTGAAGCAATAACCTGCTAGTGCACACATCTCTGATACATAGACTTTCCACTGAAGTTGTGAATACTGAGATGTGGAATTGCTTAGTATGGTAATTGTACTTTAGTGTTTGATGAACCTCATTCATCTCTCATGTCTACTAATTTTCCTTCCCATCAACAGTGTCCTAGAGATTTCCTTTCTCCACATCTTCACCACTACTTCATAGACCACTTTTTTTTAGACAGGGTCTCGCTTTGTAGTTCAGGCTGGCTCTGAGCTCACTATGTAGCCCAGGCAAGCCTCGAACTCAGCAATCCTCCTTGTCTCTGCCTCCCGAATGCTGGGATTACAGGCGTGAGCCACCACACCCGGCAGATTGTACTTTTTTTTTTTTTTTTTTTTTTTTTTTTTT
>PVIC010039231.1:0-17208 GCA_004025085.1 Thryonomys swinderianus
TGAGTCTCCACACCCAGCATTGTATGTGGTTACCGGGATCGTACTCAGGACCTTGCGCTTGCGAGGCAGGTGCCAGAACCACTGAGCTAACCCTCTGGCCCTAAGTTGATTTCTTTATCAGTACATTTTATATACAGCTCACAATTACACTCAACATCAGGGAATTTGTACCAGTATATGACATGAGTTAATTCTCATTTTTACCCACATCCCTAACCACCCTACAACCCTCTACCCTCTATATACATGTACTTTCTTTTTCTTTTCAAATCATATTTATTCTTTCCCCTCATTACTTTTCCCTACCACATTCCCTTTGAATATTTCCTATTTCATAAAATCTATCATACATTCTAGAACTAATTTACATCTCCAGGTTCTCATATCAGAGAAAAGATACAGTATTTACAAGTTTACTCTGCCATAAAGAATGACAAGTTTGAGTCATTTATGTGCAAATGCACACACCTTGAGGACACACTAGTAAGTGAAATAAGTAGGTCACAGATATGTAATCATATATAATTTTTCCAACAAAAATTGAATAGAAATTGATAATAGAAGAACACTGGAGAAATTTGCAAATATGTAAAAATGAAGTAGGATTTTTCTAACTAACCAATGTGTTAGTGAAAATTTAAATATTTTATAAGACAAAAACAAAAACCTCCAACTACATAAAGCATGTGTTTAGATGCGAATTTATTGGCATAAACCACTGAAGGGGTTAAAATATTCTGTTCTGGCATAGAGTCTGCTTCAGTGAAGACATTTACAACAGATGCCAAATGATTACTTTGATATTCCTGCTATTTCTTAAATGTAGAAGATAAAAGTCCTATAATTTTCCTATAGGAGAAGGAAAAGTGGCATCATTATCTTCAATGCCAAGGTGCCAAACATGAGACTCTGTTAAAACTACTCTTCCCTGTAAGGCTCCTCACCTTTTCAAAATGAACTATTGTCTGTTCAGTGCAGGATATGAATTACTGACTTATTGTTTCTTTGTCCATTTCTTTCTGGGAACTTCCATACCTTGTATGATGTTCTCCTAGTGTCGATCTATCTTATCTAGTTTACTTCTTAGACCCAACTGGAATGCTAAGAGGCTGGAGGTGGAGCATTTCCATCCCTATAGTAATATAGTATTAAAATGAAAAGGATTTCAAATCACTTAATAGTCATGTTAAGAATCTGGAAAAATAATGAGAAAAAATAACCCCAAATGAGAGAAAAAAACATGTAGGAATTAGATTTTAGGAGGCAGATCTGGAATGTTCCCCTTAAGTGTCACGTGCAGGTGGACTTCTGTAGCCAGGTAGATTGTGTGGGCACTCTGCTCAGTAGTGGACCGATCTATCTATGAGTTCATAGCTAATAGTGCTGTGAGAAGGTAGGGCTGCTGGAAAGAGCTTTCCCTGGGGCTGAGCCTCTGGAGGACATGTCTTTCTCCTGGCTCCTCCCTTATTTCTGTGTTTCTTGGATGCCATCAGGTGAGTGACTTTTTCCACCATGGTGCTTCTGCTTTGGAGCCAGCCAACCATGGACTGAGTGCCACCAAGCCATGAGCCAAACAAAATCCCTCCTCTTTTAAGCAGTGTGTAGTTGGTAGTGTGTCCCAGAAACCAGAAACATACTCACACAGTAGCAGAAGTCAGTAAACCTGAGAATAAAGCCATAGGGGAAACTAATGGAGCCAGAAAGCGTTTACTTCTGTGAAGAGATCACCAGCTAAAGCATGAACGTGTCTAAAGAAGGAGAAAGATGGAAAAAGATTCAAATAATTATGTCCAGAATGACAGAGAGAAAGTTGCTACTGACTTTGCACAACCAAAAAGCATTATATGGGAATGCTTTGAACTGCTTTATACCAAAATGTTACATGAATTCAGTGAAATAAAAACGATTCTTGGAAGACACAAACTGCTGAAACAGACTCAGGAAAAAAAGGCTAGATGAACCTATTATAAGAAAAATTTGAATAATAATTAAAGACACTTCCAAGAAAGAGATGCTTTGAGCCAGCTGGCTTCCTTTGTTAACTTTACCAAACATTTAAAGATAATTGCTGTCAAACTTTCACAAGCTTTCCAAAAAGTAAGAAAAGGTAATAGTTCCTGAGAATATAAGGACAGTTTTTCTTTCTTTCCAAATCAAAGACATCACAATAAAGCTACCTACAAAAACTCAATATTCTTCATGAATGTGGATGTAAATGTCTTCCACAGACTATGAGCAAACCAAAGGCAATGATAATGTACCATGATTGATAGGATGTATTCCAACAGTGGAAGGAGAGTTTGATACCTGAAAAATTAGACAATGCAATCTAAATTTGTAGAACAAAATACACAACCCTATATGCTCATCTCAATAGGTGCAGACATTTTTTTTGATAAATTCTAATGTTGAAGCACTAAAATTCCTAGGAATAGAAGAAAATTCTTCGACCTGATATAAGGTACTTCTGCAGCAGCCACAACTGGTGGTGATGGTGGTGTTCTTGATGGTGAAAGATGAAATGTTTCTCCTAAGATCAGAAGCAGTGTAAGAATTCTACTTTTGCTATTTTTGTTAAACGTTATCCTCTAAATAATAACCAGGGCAATTAGACAAGACAAATAAAATATATACATTTTGGAAATGAGAAGATACAAATAACTCTATTTTCAGATGATGTTTTGACTTTTTATTTAGTTAAAAACTAACCTACTATTAGAACTATTAAACAAATTTAGAATATAACAGAATATAGGTTCATATAAGAGCATTTTTTTAACCCTGGCAAAGAACAACAAAAAATGAAATGTAAAAAGCAACTCCATTTTCAGTATAATTAAAAAGAAAAAAAAAGATTTAGAAATACATTTCCTTAAAAAGAAGTCAAGATTTTTACACTGAAAATAGCTAAGGAAGACTTAAAAAAATGGAAATGCAATTATGTTCATAGATTTGAAGATGGAAATAGCGTTCTCAGTGCCCAATGTTGCTTCCCAACCTGATCTACAGATTTAACACAATCCTATCAGAATCCCACCTATTTAATCTCAATAAATTGATAATGTGATCTAAAAATATGAATGGCAATGCAAGGATCTCATTATAGTAAGTCAAAACAATTTTAGAAGGGAACAAAGTTGGAGTACTCATACTTTGTTATTTTAAAACACACAACATAGGGATGGAGATTTAGCTCAGTGGTTCTGCTGCCTGCCTAGCAAGCACAAGGTCCCTCGTTTGATCCTGGTATCCTGGTAATCACATACAATGATATGATATTGGGCATGGTGACTCACACCCACCAGCAATCAGTACCACACCCCACAGTGCTGGGCGTGGTGGCTCATGCCTCTAATTCCAGCACTCAGGAGGCAGAAGCAGGATTGCTGAGTTCGAGGCTTGCCTGGGCTACATAGTGAGCTCAGGGTCAGTCTAAACTACAAAGCGAGACCCTGTCTCAAAAAAAAAAAAAAAACATACTACACAGCTACAGTACTGTCATGAAGATTATGGCATAAGGCTGGTTGTACAAATCAATATAATGCAATTGAAGTTCTTGAAATAAATCCTTATGTTTAGTCTACCAATTTTCTGACAACAGTGCCTGGAAATTCAATGGGGGATAGAATATTCTTCAAGAAGTGGTGCTTAGACAACTGGGATACACAGAAGAAAAAGAATGAGATTTACTGTGTGTACATGCTGCATTTTTTAAAAGGCCATACCTGAGAAAACTGCTATTATGAATGACATTGCAATAAATACTTGAAATCAGACATCTCTTCCATATACTGATTTCTTGTCCTCAGATTTAGAATTTATCACAACCCACAGTTTTAAAAATACCTGTAATTCTTTTTTTTTTTTTTTTTGTACCAGGAATCAAACTTGGGCTCGTGCTTTCCAGGCAGATGTTGCCCCATGGAGCTCCATTTCTGGCCCATGTACCTCATATCTTAAAGATATACATTTTAATCAGAAATTTTCAGAATTTTTCCTAAATTTTTGAGTGGATAGAAATTATATCTTTTTTGCAACAACATGGTGAACCTGAATGGTATTATATGAAGTGAGATAAGCCAGGCACAGAGTGACAAGCGACAAGCACTGCATGATTTCCTCATACATGGCACTGCAAACAAGCAAGCTCATTGCAAACAGCCAAGCTCATTGCAAACAATAAAGCAGAGAATGGAATGGTGAACACCAGAGACTGTGGGGTGCAGGGAATGGGGAGATATTAGCCAAAGGCTACAGAAAGTATAAATGGCAAGTGTTTGAAGTGATGGATATGTTTATTAGTTTGATTCACCCATTCCACACCACATATATATTTGTGGCATCACTACATACACCATAAGTACATACAATTATAATATGTTAAAATCTTAGATATTTTTAAAAACATAAAACTAACAAAGTAGAAGCAAATTCTTAGGAGAAGACTGTGTGAGAGAGCTCACTGCTGTCCAGCCTGAATAGCATAATGATTGGCAGCAGTAAGGTTGGATTCTATTTGCTCAGCAGATTTTCTGCCCATCATAGTGGGCAAAATCAGCTGTGCAATACACACATCTCAAGTATTTCCATGATGTCATTCTCTGTGAAGACAAGGGGTCTGGAGCCCCTGACTTCAAACAAGCTTAGCAATTATCTCTTTAAAAAGATCACAGTCGACTTTTACTCTATTAGCACTAGATATGATTGGGTAGCTTGTGATAAATTCTAAGTGCCATTAAGTAATGGAACTTAGAAAAATTGTTTTGAGCCATTGATAATGTTATTAGAATAACGTGTTGCACTGGATAGAGTTTCCCCTTAAAGGGAAACCCCTGATGCCCTTCTGTTGCTGGGAACCCAGTGAAGGGAAGCCCGTAGGCATTGTTTTTCCACAAACTGATCTGGAGCTTGTATTCTGTGTTTTCTCCTATAGCCAGCACCCAAGATTCCTTGTAATCTTTGCTTCCATGTTTCCTTCTTTGTCTTCCATGAAACTACTTCTTTACCACACCAACTTTAGAGTATGGCTTCAAATGAGGTATTCTAGTTAAAATGTGTTTTCCCAACTTGACAAAGCCTTCTGCCTTTTTTTTTCCTTGAAGAGCGCACAGCATGCACTTGACTTTTTGACCTTTCAGCATTTGTGGAGACGGCATTGGAGAGCTGCAGGAGAGCATTCTGGGAGAACAACGCATGTCCCCCAAAGGGCAGGACTGTTGCTAAGGAAACAGCTGCTCGGCAGGCTGAACACATAGAGAAAGAGCAGGCAAAGAAAGGCACCAGCCAGTCCTGTGCTTGGGGGAAGGGTGGTGAGAAGCTGCCTGGGAACTTCTTGGCCTTCATCGCTGGGACGCAGCAGAGGCTCTAGTGGGGGAAACCAAGCACCCTTCCCCTTTTCTAGAAAGTACCTAGGTGGAGTTTAAGGTGCACTTAGACTACATTTGAATTTAATTTTGCTTTGTGTACAAGCAGGAAGAGAGTGATTGTCAGTGTCACATTAATACTTGTATTTAGAAGGATTTTGGTTTTTTTAACAGTTCTCCAAATTTAATCACCCTTCTTTTTAGTATGCAGTAACATTAAAACAGATTTATAATGCTTGAAAGCATATTTTGATTTATTTTGTAGTTGATAATCACTATTAATGAGTTAAAGTATAGATGTCATTATTTTAGAAATTATTGATATGCTGGGTTTTTCAAATGAATAACTCTTCTCTTTAAATAAATAACCATGTTGGGCCAGAGATTTAGCTCAGTGGTTCCAGCGCCTGCCTCGCAAGTGCAAGGTCCTGAGTTCGATCCCGGTGACCACATAGAATGCTGGGCATGGCAACTCATGCCCACCAGCAATCAATACCACATACTACAGTGCCAGGCATGGTGGCTCACGCCTATAATCCCAGCACTCGGGAGGCAGAGGCAGGAGGATTGCTGAGTTCGAGGCTTGCCTGGGCTACATAGTGAGCTCAGGGCCAGCCTGAACTACAAAGCGAGACCCTGTCTCAAAATAAATAAATAAATAAATAAATAAATAAATAAATAAATAGTCATGTCCTTGAAGAATGGTGTTGTGCACAATATTTCCCATTACTGCTTTTAACACAATGAGCCTTGAGTTATCTAAGGGAACAAATCAATGAAATTACAAAATATTACAAATATTACTTTTAGTCTAATAGTAAATAAGCAAGGACTATACTTTGAAAGGCATTTTCTCACACAATGAGTCCCAGAGATCATGTAACCCAAGTCTTTCATTTAATATGCTGTTATGGTTTGAATTTTAAATATCCACCAAGACTGTTGAACACCATATGTTGAAGACTGTCACAAGCCTGTGGCCTGATGGAATTGGTGAACCCTTAGGAGGTAGGGCCTGGGAGAAGATAGTTAGATCATAGAGGGATATTGAGATTGCAATTTTTTCTCTCTCTTTTCCTTCCTGGGCACCATGAGGTAAGCAGTTTTCCTCTACCGCACACTCCTTACCATGAACTTCTGCCCAGAAGCACACATATCACAGGCCTAGAAACAATAGTGCCATATGACTTGAGACTGAAAACCTTAAAACAACAGCCCAAAACATTCTTCTTCTTTTAACATTGTTCATTACAAGCATTTTATTAAACCAGTAGAAAGCTGACTAATACACATGTGATGAGATCTAAATGAAACTTTTCTTTTTTGTTTCTGGGACAACTTCTTAGCACATTGATGATGAGGAGTCTACAAAATTCCAAGCTCAAATTCCTATGGCTACCACAAATACACCTAAAATTTGACTTCAAAAATATCTACCTCCTTGCTGGACATGGTGGCTCACGCCTGTCATCCCAGAACTCGGGAGGCAAAGACAGGTGGGTTGCTGAGTTCGAGGCTTTCCTGGGCTACATAGTGAGCTCAGAGCCAGCCTGAACTACAAAGCGAGACCCTGTCTCAAAAAAAAAAAAATCTACCTCCTTATCATTCATTAGATCCACAAATAATCTCATTTCAAGGGATGTTCTCTCAAATAAATATGTAAAACAGAGCAATGGAAAAATTGCAATAAAATTATAAGGAGAAAGTCTTGTAAAAAAAAATAAAAAGAGATGACAGAAAGTGCTAGAAGTACTCACGTCTGTCCTGAAGCACAGCAATAAGAGTGAAAGAGAAGTGGATGACACAAACCTGGTTTTGCTGAAGCACAGAATCTAACAAGGCTGCTAGGGAGGAAGCCAAATTTCCCACACCAAGTTATTCAAGTGAACTGGATGTTTACTTCAATAAAGAAGCAAGCTATGAGTTTTTGAAGCAAACCTTCAGAAAAATCTCAAAAACTGCTCTGAGACTGAGAGAACGCAGCAAACTTCATTATCTATGAGGACAGTTGTTGGCCTCATCAATGGTACAATTTTATGGCAAAAGCATATGTTTTCTTTTAAGTTCTTGATATGTTTCTACCCAATATCCTCTTGAAGATATGCTTTTCTCTGGGGAAGACCCTGAGATCTTAATAATATTATAAGCAATCTTCAGAAAAACCAGAGAAACAGTCATTTCAAATGATGTACATTGATTTAATAGTGAAAATGAAAAAGGCAGGAATGACTTAAAAGGGGAAAGAAGATGGAGGAAGAAAGATCCCTGAGAACATGCAGATGAATTGAGACAGTCCAAGGCTGATTGATTCATTTGTACTTTTTTGCACATTCAAAACATAGCTGTTGTATTATGTTAAGAACACTTACTGTGAGATCTTCCCTGTTGTGTTAGTCATTCTCCTATCGCTGGGACGGAATCCCTGACATTCTTAACTTATAAGAAAGCTGGCAACAGCTGAAGGTTTAGTCCACTGTCAGGTGGCTCCAGGAAAGAAATGGAAGACATGAGAGAAAATGCTCTGAATGTGGTAGTCAGGAAGGGAGGAGCCAGGGACAGGCACCTTCCTTTCCAGGTCAGGCCCTCTGTGAGATCCTCTTCCATCCAGGCCCAGTTTCCTAATAGCACCTTCAGCTACTGAATTCATCAATAGATGAATTCACTGAAGAGTAAAAATGCTCCACAGTCCAATTACCCCCAAACATGTGAAGCTTTTGGGTAGGAATCTGAGACCCAAACCACAATACTGGGTAACATGTTTTAAAGTTACAGTCCTGTACTGATGACTGCACAATGTTTCATGAAAGCTCTATGAAGGGTACTAGTTCTGTCTAACTGAATCATTACATTCCTCTCAAGCAGTAACTCCATTTCCCCTGCTCTCCAGGCCCTAGCAACCACCACTTTATTCTTTTATCCTTTGATTTTGAATCTTTACATTTTGTAAGAAGTAGAATTTTAGGGGTATTTATTTTTCAATGACTGGCTTCATTCACTTGTTTGTCATCAAGAATGCACTGGCTGTCATACTTTCTAGAGCTCATTTGCATCTACAGGTGTTCATGTCAAAGAGAAGATCCGGAATTTGCCTATCTGTGATCTATTGATTTCACTTATTAGTATATCCTCCAGGTGTCTCCATTTGCACCTAAATGGATCGATCTTGTCATTCTTTATGGCAGAGTAATACTCTATTTTATAAAAAAACCACAGCTTCCTTATCCACTCTCCAGTTGATGGGCATTTGGGTTGTTTCCAAGACTGAGCTGCTATGAACAAGGGTGTACATCTGTCTTCCAATGTGATTTTTTTAAAAAGTCTTTTGGGTATATTCCTAGCAGGGGTATAGCAGGGTCAAATGGGACCCCTAGTCCTAGTTTTCTGAGAAATCTTCACACAGATCTCCACAATGAGCTCTAGAAAGTATGACAGCTTTTATAGAGTGGGAAATTTCCATAGGAAATCTGGTGTGGGAATGTAATGAGGGGAAGGGATAAATATGATACAGAAAGAAAATAAAAGAGTATGTATAAAGGGGGTGGGGAGGTGTGGGTGGGTAGGGATATGGGTAAAAATGAGAATTAACTTGTGTCATATACTGGTGCAAATTCCCCAATGTTATATGTGATTGTGAGATGTATATAAATTGTACCAATAAAGAATTCAATTAAAAAAAAAGAATGCACTGGCTGGGCTCCAGGGACTATCATAGGTTCTGAGTGAAAATACAATGTCAATTAAAAAAATCACTTTCCCTTTGATATCTCATACTTTAACATATGGGGGAAAGGTAAGATTTATTGTAGTAGTTAGGTAATTTTCTCTAGGAATTATGTCCTACTTTATAGCATCTAAATACAAAGTTGCAGTAAAAATCATGTTTGGGGGCTGGGGATTTGGCTCAGTGGTTCTGGTGCTTCCCTTGCAAGTACAAAGTCCCAAGTTCAATTCCCATAACCTTATACCACAATGCGTGTCGTCCCAGCACTTTGGAGGTAGAGGCAGGAGGATTGCTATGTTCCAGGCTTGCCTGGGCCACATAGTGAGCTCAGAGCCAGCCTGAACTTACAAAGGAAGACCCTGTCTCAAAAAAAAAGTGAAAAAGAATACGATAATATTTCTGGAATAAAATGAAAATCATATGTACAGCTCTACATGCTTCATAATAAGTTCTCAGCCACCTCTGCTTATCACTGTGCTAAGCCCAGAAACTGAGCAAGAAGTTCGGTTGATATATCTTGGCCACTTACCTATTTTACTCTGAGTTTTCTGGTTTATAGCTTTCTTTTTTACAATTTTTATGTGGACTCTTGAAAAATTGCTTTACATTGCCTTATTGTTCAGAAGCATCAAACTCTTCTGAGGTTCAATCTATTGCATCTTGGCCTTTTGCCTTCTGGGTTTTACCAATCTATCATTTAGAAAGATTCTCTGTGACAAGAGGAAACCTGAAAACCAGTGACTTGTGCACTCTGGTCTTTGCAGTGACAACTTCGCAGCACACTTTGGGTTAGGGCTTTGAGCAGCAGTTGATTTGATCAGGAACCCAGGTCCTTTTCAGACTTTCTGTCCATTGCTTTTAGTAGTGGTTTACTATTTTTATCCTTGTTGTTCTGTGTGGTTCCTAAATAGATGCTCTACTTATTTTGTACTTAGGTAGGCAAAGAAATAAACACCAGAAAAGCAACAGTAGCAGCAGTAGCAACAACAACAGCAAAATGGGAGGGACAGGAGCAGCACATTTCTGGGTACATTTCACTGAATAGAACTGAGTGCAAACAGGCTGGAATACAGACTTATGAAAAGAGAAGAACTGAGAATCAAAGATGGAAGCTGTGTGCCATGGAGCAAGCTTGTAATCTTAGCATTCTGCTGAGGCAGGAAGATCACAAATTTGAGCCCAGCATGTGCAAGGTGATGACTTAGAAATGACCTTATCTCACATGGAACAAAAAGTAGAAAAGACACTCAGGAGGCAGAGGCAGTAGGATTGCTGAGTTCAAGGCTTGCCTGGGCTACACACTGAGCTCAGAGCCAACCTGAACTACAAAGTGAGACCCTGTCTCAAAAAAAAAAGTAGAAAAGAGCTGGGGATGTACCTCAGTGCAAGGGTGTTAGGTTCAGTCCCTAATAGCACCAAGATATATAAAAAAAAAGGAAGGTTAACTCAATATGCAAAGTTGCTCAATATACACAATACTGTGGATTCTTTGCAAATGGGTACAATTCTTTCTCTCTCATTCTCACACTCACTGATCCTCAGACTCTTGCAAGTTATCAAAATTGCCATTTGAAATGATTCAGTACTGGATCTTCCACTTCTACCAGGTAAGGGCTCCTATCAGATTATGGCTCTGAATTTTCCTTCTTCGAATAAGGGAGTTCAGATACACCTGCCTTTGGAGAAAATGAGTTGAGGTTTTCTCTGCAACTTCAGCTCTTTCAGAAGTTCAAGAAAAGTCACTGCTGCTCATTTCACCTGATTGCAAAGATAGGAGTGACGACATCTTCCAGCTCCTTGTTTGGGTTAGTCCTTGACACTCTTATAGTCAGTAAATGAGTCTCCTTGTTCAAGTTAAGAAAAGAGATGGATCAAGCTCCTCTTTCTTGAGTATCTCATACAATCTTTAATCATTGTCCCTTCTTATTCGTGAGACTCCCTCCAGTTTTTATTTTAACTTGTAAGTACAATTTCTAAAAGAATTAATTAGCTCTTAATTGTCCTTATTATACTTTCAAGATTAAGTGTTCTCAGTTTTTGTTATATTTCCAAACCAAAGCTTCTTGATGTTTTAATTTTCCTTTTAAATTATTGTCATCATCTACATAGAGCTTTAATTCTTTCTTGAACTTCATTAATAATTAAAATAGTTATCTTCTCTTTTTTTTAAAAAAGAAACAATTTAATAAAAGAAATACTAGTTCTAATTTTTCAGAATGGTCTCTTCATTAAATACACAACACTGTTTCCTTAAACTTGACTCATCCTGACAAAGGGGTTAAAGCTATTCTACCAGCTTATTGTAAAAATTCAATATGATATTATTACTCTTGGGATCTTTCATGTCTAAAGTTTTCCCTTACTTTGCTGACATACAGGTTCAGCTTTGGTTGTGGAGTAGAAAGGGAGCTCTAATTAGCAAAATTCAAGCATGTCTCCCTGTGTCAATGTAACTCTCTAGTATGTTTGTGATGACCATCTTAGTGAAGTATAGCCCTACTCTTGCTCTAGAGTAACCCCTTCTTGTATTGAGTAGATAGCCCACCCGGACCTAGAGTAAGCCTGATGTAAGCTGGAGTAGGGACCTAGCTTTGTCCAAGCCTTAGTTATTTTCATACTTCCTGAGGACCTTAGACATATCTATACTTGCCCCACACAGCAACCCTATAAATTATTCACTCTGAATTATATGCAGTGAAGATATTACACTAGCTGTTGTCTCTGTTCATTTTCCCAGTAGATATTTGACTCTCATTTGTGGTTATTCTGAAAATGGGCAGAGGAGGGACAGTAGCAAAAGGGAGGAGTAGGTGATTCCATCCGGCATTATAAAAAGAACAGCAATCAGACAGCTCTCTTCTTATAAGCATGACCTTGGAGGGCACATGCCCGTTCTCTAGACCCAAGTCATGTAGTCGTAACACATGTGACCTTACTGCAAACACTGCTGCCTACACTTCCCACAAGTCCTACCTATGGTCTTTGTCCAAGGACATTCTGCCTGTAGCTGGGTAAGAGACACTGTCTCTGTCACTAGTCTGTGAGGATCTGTGCCTCAAGTGTTGTAATGAACACTGTGTGAAGTGTGGGTCAGGCCATATGCCCATAGTCACTTTACATACATCTGCAATTCAGGTCCCAATTTTTTGCCATAGCACATCCACCTATGCTCTGGATCCTAGATCCTCTTGGCTCTGAACGTGCTTGCTGTCTGATACCGGTTTGTGGCAACTATATGAAGACTTATCTTGAATAAAATGGAGCCACACTGGAGTGGAAAAATCTGTCCCTTGGTTCCAAAAGCATCGTTAGCCTGAATGTGCTACAGTCCAGAACCTGGTTCTTTGATGACTCCACCAGTGTCCATGACTCTTCTGCTATCAACAGTATGGCAGTGGAGTGTCTGCCTTCTGATACCACCACTAACTTTGATCCGATTACCATGGATCCTTTCATTTCTGTCTATCCTTCATATCCAGGTCCTTTGGCTGCTCTACAGGCACGAATGCCACCTGTACTACAAGTATCATCATAAATCAGACTCAATTTAAAAAGAATCCTCTTAGAGCAAACTTCTCCATGAGAAAAATTAGATCAAGAGATTCCTGGATGCCTTCACCACCAAAACTCAAAATTACTGTCACTTCCACTGTAAATGTCCACAACTGTGGCCACTGAGGAACCCTAAAATTGTGGCCAATGTCAACTTCAACTGATAAAGCTGCATGCAGAATATATCACAGCACCTCATTGGGATTATAACCATTGTGCCACACCATCCCAGCTAGTTCCTTAGACCCACTCATACATGAAGGTCTTTCCTCACTGAGCCTAATCCATAAAATCTAAGTGATGGCTACTCTATCAAATTGCAAACATTTGCACAGGCAACAATAGCATGAAAGGACCAGGGATTTAGCTCAGTGATTCCAGCACCTTCTTCAAGCACAAGGTCCCCAGTTTGATCCCCAGTACCACATACCCCCCTCAAATCCAACAAAACAAAACAAAACAATAAAAGCACAAAAAACCAAGGTGATGACTCACTTCAAAAGGAACATAATAATTTATAAGTAAACAATCACCCCAAATGAAAATAGTTTTAAGGACATGCAATGAGATATGAAAGAACATTGATAGATCAGTAAAAAAAGTCAGGGGAACAATTAAGAATAAAATGAATTAAACAGAGAGATAAAATAATTTATAACAAAGAAAACAGAAATGCTTGAGCTGAAGACTATATTGAATAAAATGAAAACCATAACTGATCAACTAAAGACCTGATCAAGTACAGTGAATTTATAAATGTACAGACAGATTATTCAAAAACATGCAATCAAAAATTAAAAATTACAAGAATATAAAAGAATCAAGTGTAATAAAACAAGCCAGAGAGTAAATAAGACTTTTTTATACCAGACTTTTCAGAGATACAATTTTAAAGTGGAACAGAAAGCTTACTTAAAGAAATATTTGAAAACATCCCAAATCTGACAAAGAATTCTACCAAGACTTATGAAGCTGAAAGATCCCCAGGTAAGTTCAATGAAAAGAAGGCATCGTGTGTTATAAACTGTCAGAAATCAATGATGAAAACAGAGTATTAAAAGTAGATAGTAAAGAGAGGTTCTTCATACAGCTGTCTGAGTTCCATAAGTGCAACAATGCATCTCTCAACAGAAATTTTGCATGTGAAGATTGAGAGTGAGATGATACATTTAAAGTGCCTGAGGCAAAAAATGATCAACCAAAAACACTTCAAGCAAAGCTGCTTTCAGAAATGAAGGAGAAATAAAGACTCATAGACAATCAAGTGGTGTAGGAGTTCAACACTCCTGGGTCTGCTTTATAAAAATTCTAAGGGAGTCTTTCAAGGTACAATGAGAGGACATTAACTAGCAGCGTGAGTATCCATAGAAGTATGGGAGGTGTGGTCACAAACTATGGTGAACTTTTGAATTTTAAGAATTACATTTAAAGATGCATTGCCATTAAAGCCCTCAAAATACTCTCCCTTACTTCTAACACATGTAACTAATTGCTCCTCGCACTTTCTGAAGTTCTTTTCCTTTGTGAGTGTCATTCATTCTGTTGTTATAGCTACCTCACTGCCCTGAATAGATCCAAAATATTTGCTTTTTATGTTTGACTCCTGCAAAGAGTTAGAAGCCATATGGTAGCAGATCTGTTGAATATTGTGAATGAGGACCCACTACATATATATATATATATATATATATATATATATATATATATATATATATATATATATATATATATATATATATATATATATATATATATATAGAGAGAGAGAGAGAGAGAGAGAGAGAGAGAGAGAGAGAGAGAGAGAGAGAGAGAGAGAGTGTGTGTGTGTGTGTGTATTTTGTGTATATGTGTATATATTTTTTGAGACAGGGTCTTGCTCTGTAGTTCAGACTGGACCTGAGCTCACTATGTAGCCCAGGCAAGCCTCAAACTCAGTAATCCTCCTGCCTCTGTCTCCCAAGTGCTGGGATTATAGGCATGAGCCATCACCCATCACGTCCAGCAATATTTTTGTTACACAGAAATTGCCATGAATATTTTGAATTGATTCACACTTGGGGGAAGCCACAAAAAATGATTTACAGAATTGTTCAGAGTGGCAAGAAAAATGGGATATGTGTGTTGAACATGAGAGGGAATTGCAACGGGTGTTGGTGGCGATGTGTCTTTTAATATAATACATTTAAAAATATTTTACTTTAAACATTCACCATATTTATTGATCACACCTTGCTAAAGTTATCAATAAAAGTAAATATACAGTCTATTTAAAAATAGTCTAATAGTAGTGATTATGTTCAAGTGATCTATATTTCTACAGTAAAGGTTCAAAGCCAAAAGCAATTAAAATACTATGGCATACTGTTTCTGCTTTGGGACACATATCAAGCATCATTAGGTTTCAGAAGCACAAGGAAGTGCAGTGGTGAAATACATGGAACAGACCAGTGGCATGTAGAGGCCGTGTTGTATAAAAACCCACTCTTGTAACTAATCCAGTCCCAAGAGACCCAGTCCCTGCTGGGAGACAAGCGTCGGTTCTTCTGAGGGTGGAGCCTCCATGAATTAAGTACATCCTACTGGGCGTCATATTTCAAAATAGTTATATTAGGGACCAAGCTTCTAGCACATGTTCATTTAGGGGTGAACCATATTCAAACTACAGCAGGCCTTCTAGTCTACTTGATGTATATCATATTTTTTAAATTGCATTCTTTATTGGTACAATTTGCATACATCTCACAATCACACATAACATTGGGGAATTTGTACCAATATATGACACAGTAAATTCTCATTTTTACCCATATCCCCACCCACACCTCCCCACCCCCTATATACATGTTGTTTTATTTTCTTTCAGAATCATATTTATTCCTTTCCCTCATTACATCCCCACACCAAATTTCCTTTGGAAATTTCCCATTCTAAAAAGATTGTCATACTTCTAGAGCTCATTTGCATCTACCGGTGCTCATATCAATGAGAAGATCCAGTATTTGCCTATCTGTGCTCTATTGATTTCACTCCTTAGCATGTCCTCCAGGTGCATCCATTTACACATAAATGAATCAATCTTGTCATTCTTTATGGCAGAATAGTACTCCATTTTATAAAAAAAACCACATCTTCTTTATCCAGTCTCCAGTTGATGGGCATTTGGGTTGTTTCCAAGATTGAGCTATCACGACTGAGCTGCTAGGAACAAGGGTGTGCATCTGTCTTTCCACTGTGATTTTCTAAGTTCTTTTGGGTATATTCCTAGCAGGGGGATGGCAGGGTCAAATGGGACCCCTAGTCCTAGTTTTCTAAGAAATCTCCACACATATCTTCACAATGGTTGCGCAAGTCTGCAATCCCACCAACAGTGGAGAAGGGTTCCTTTCTCCCCACAGCCTTGCCAGCATTTATTGTTGGTTGATTTTGTAATAGCGGCCATTCTTTGTGGAGTGAGATGAAATCTCAGTGTTGCTTTCATTTGCATCTCTCGAATGACCAGTGATGTTGAGCATTTCTTCATATGTTTCTTGGCTGCTTTGACTTCTGCCTCTGAGAAGTGTCTGTTCATTTCAGATGCCCATTTTTGAATTGGGTCTTTAAACTTGGGGAGGCTGATTTGTTTGAGTTCTTTATATATTATAGATAATAGCCCTTTGTCTGATAAACAGCTAGTAAAGATTTTTTCCCATGTTGTTAGTGGTCTTTTGGCAGTGTCAGTGACTTCTTTTGCTGTGCAAAAGCTTTTCAGTAGGATGAGATCACATTTTTTGATTCTTTCTGCTAGTTCTTGTGCTAGAGAGATTTTATTCATAAAGTCTCTGCCTAAGCCAATGTCTCCAAGAGTTTTACCTAATCTGTTTTCCAGCAGGCTTATTATTTCTGTTTTAATGTTTAATTCTCATATCCATTGTGAGTTTAGTTTTGTGCATGGTGAAAGAGATAGGTCTAGCTTTAGCTTTTGGCAAGTTGAAGCCCAATTTTTCCAGCACCATTTGTTAAAGAGGCTGTCTTTCCTCCATTGAGGATGTTTGGCTCCTTTGTCAAAGATAAGGTGGCTTAGAGTATCCGGGGTTGTTTCTGCATCTTCTAATCTATTCCACTGGTCCTCAGGTCTGTTACTTTGCCAGTACCATGCAGTTTTTATCACAGCAGCTTTATAGTAGAGTTTTAAATTGGGGATTGTAATACCCACTGCCATGTCATGGTTGCTTAGAATTGCTTTTGCTATTCTAGGTTTCTTGTGGTTCCAGATGAATTTTTGTATTATTTTCTCTAGCTCTGTGAAGTATACCATTGGGATTTCAATTGGAATTGCATTGAATCTGTATAGTAGTTGTGGAAGTATAGCCATTTTGACGATGTTGGTTCTCCCGACCCAGGAACAAGGGATATCTTTCCACTTTCTGATTTCCTTTTCTATCTCATTTTTCAGAGTCCTATAGTTTTCAGAGTAGAGTCACTTCCTTTGTTAGGTTGATTCCTAGATATTTCATTTTTCTGGGTGCTACTGTGAAAGGGATTGCCTCCCCAATTTCTCTTTCAGTGAGTCTGTTGTTTGTGTAGACAGAGGCT
>PVIC010039232.1:0-17224 GCA_004025085.1 Thryonomys swinderianus
AAAAAAAAAAAAAAAAAAAAAAAAAAAAAAAGAATTATACCAGAACCTAGAAAGAGGACAATTGCTGTCTCCCTCTGACTAGTCAACTCTGATGTGTGTGCTACTGCCAATACTATCTACAGGAGAGAGCAGACCCGTGTTGTGAAGCACCTTCTGGGTAGCATTTTTGGCTTTGTTTTTTTGTTGCTGTTGTTCTTTTTCTGGCTTTTTCTGACCCCTCTTTCATTCTTCATTTCTCTACCCTCTTGCTACTGAGTGTGTCCAATGTCAGGTTTTTTTTTTCTTTTCTCTCAACTGCTCTTGTTTTTCCAAGTGAAGGAAAATTGTTTCCTGTTAGTCTGTTGCTGTTGGTTACCCATATGCTTCTTTTGTTCCTTCATCTTCTTATCTTCCTGTCAGTATCAGGTCCCAGAATTTAATGCACTTCAGTCTTCCCTACTCTCTCTTTCTTCTGCATAATAGGAGGGTGAATGCAGTTTCTAGTGCTTCTGCTGTTGTTACTCTATTCTGTTTTTTATTTGCCCCTTCTTTTTGTCCTCTAGCCTCTATCACTTTCCTGGGGTTTGTGTGATCTTTATATGTCCTCTAACTATTTTTCTAATCTCTCCTTCTCCTTCTGTCTCTCTATTCACTCCCAACTCCCTGCTAACCCTTTATTCCCAAAGGGTGATACTGCTATATTGAAGGACCTGTACCTTGTAAACATATTTCTGGTTAGTTCTAAATTTTGGCATATGATCACAGATCTAACTCAAGAGGTTGAAAGTATCAGAATAGTAATTGCCAAAGCTTGTAATTTCCTATGATGTATTTGATACTACTGACAATAATGATTGTATTATGCCAACTGAGATGATGTGATTATTTTAAGTATCTTTCATGGTGTGCCAGAACTGAGATCACTTATGGCCCATTGCAGATCCAGGGAGGATAAACCAGGAAATAACCATCTCCTAAGGGTTCCAGATATTAAGAAAAAAGAGACTTGGATTAAACATTGCCCAACCAACAGGCCAGTAACTAAATAAAAAAACATCAGCAACAACAACAAAAAAATAGAAATGAGAAAAAAATTCAAAAATCCAGACACAGAAATCATTGCCACAGAGGAAACCAGGAAAAATAGGAATGGAGCAAATGAGCTCAAACACCAAGATTCTCTGAACTGATATCAAAGAGGATCTAGTAAAATGGAAATCAGAAATAATTTCTCAGAAAAAAATAGAAACAGTGTTCAAAGTGGAAGACATGATTAGTAACACTAAACAAGAGATCAGGAACATGATAGAATCTCAGATTAAGAAAGCAGTGGAATCTGTTAAACAGATTCAAACAGATTTGCAGGAGACAAAATTCTCCAGTGAAAGTTTGAAAAATAGGGCAGCTGAACACGAAGCCTGAATATCAGATATAGAAGATAGGATTGCAGCCAATGAAAAGAAAGGAATAATTTATGGAAAATAGGAAGGGACCATGAGACATCAGGCAAGCACCTGGTAGATGATGCAAAGGAGAATAAAATAATTGATTAGACTCAGTAAAGAGATAGGAGACATTGCAGAAAATATTTTTAAAAATCTGTTCACAGATATAATCACAGAAAACTTCACAGGAAAAGGAAAAGAATTTAACATACCAATAAATGAGGCTTATAGGACTCCAAGTAACTGTTATATAAAAAACCCTATAATTAGGCATATAATCATCAAGATTCCAGAAATCCAACAGAAAAATGACATATTGAAAGAAGTCAGAGAAAAGAAATAAATTATGTACAAAGGAAAGCCCAACAGAATTACAAAAGATTTCCCACCTCAAACACTCAAGTCAAGGAGAGTCTGAAGTAAAGTATTTCACTCTCTAAAAGGAAACAGACTCCAATCTAGAAAGATGTATCCCGCAAAACTATCCTTCAGAATTGATTGGGAAATAAGATGCTCCCATGAAAAAGAACATCTAAAAATCTTCATGAAAACAAAACCTGCACTATAAAAACTCTAAACAATGTCCTGGGAAAAGACAATGAGTGTCACAATCCCATGAGACCCAAAGGAGTGAACTCATTGGACAACCCAAGAAACTGAATGGATGGGGGGGGGCAAGCAAAGATTAAAAGAGCCAAGAACAGGAAAACATCATGACAGGGCTAAATCAGTACATATCAGTTATAACCATTGATGTCAATGGCCTCAAGATACCCATTAAAAGACACAGACTGGCACAATGGATTAAGAGGAAATTTCAACAATATGCTATATACAACAAATACACCTCATTTAGGTAGTTATTGATAGATTGAAAGTAAAAGAATGGAAAACAATTCTCCATGTGACAGGAAACCACAAAATAGCAGTAGTGTGTATTTTATTTGCAGACAATATTGATTTCAAACCAAAACTAATTAAGACAGACAAAGAAGGACACTATATCCTCATACAGGGGATAATCCAAGAGGACTCTCCAGCTGAGGTAATGTGATTGTTTTGTTTAAGTATCTTCCATGGTGTGTAGGAACTGAGATCACCAAATTCTAGTGCATTCAACTATATAAAACAAATATTAATGAACATGAAAAACCAGATAATCACTAATATAATAGTAATGGGATGCCTCAATACCCCAATGTCACAAATAGAACAGTTGACTGGACAAAAAGGCAACAATGAAATACTTGATCGGAGCCAAACTTTTGTACAAATGGACTTAACAGATATCTACAGAATCGTTTACCCTACAAAGTCAGAATACGCATTCTTCACAACTGCTCATGTGTCATACTCCAAAATAGACAGCATGCTAGTTCATAGAACGTGTTTAAGTAAATGCAAAGGAATTGAAGTTATCTCCTGAATACTGTCAAACTTTAGTGCCCTGAAATTGGAGATCAATAGCAAAAGAAATTTCAAGTACCTTGCAACACATGGAAATGCCTATCAACAGCAGACTGGATAAAGCAGGTGTAGTTTTTCTATAAAGTAGAGTATTACTTTGCCATAAAGAATGATAAATTTGAGTCATACTGAAATGGAAAAAAAAAATAAAGAAATTGAACAACACTCTCCTGAACAATCAATGGGTTACAGAAGAAATTAAGCAGTTTCTACAAATAAGTGGTAATGCCAACACAACATATAGGAATTTATGGTCAAAAACTGAAAACTTTCATGCTAAGATCAGGAACAAGAAAAGGATGTACTTTTTTTTTTTTTTTTTTTTTTTGAGACAGGGTCTCACTTTGTAGTTCAGGCTGGCCCTCAGCTCACTATGTAGCCCAGGCAAGCCTGGAACTCAGTAAACCTCCTGTCTGTGCCTCCCAAATGCTGGGATTACAGGCATGAGCCACCACGCCAGGCACTGTGGTATGTGGTTTTGATTGCTGGTGGGTGTGACTCACCATGCCCAGCAATGTACGTGGTTACCGAGATCCAGCTCAGGACCTTGCGCTTGTGAGGCAGGCACCGGAACCATTGAGCTAAATCTCCAGCCCAAGACAAGGATGTTCTTACTAGCACCACTCCTGTTCAATACAGTTTTGGAAACAGCTCTAGCAATTGGACAAGAGAAAAAAAATAAAAGGACTAAAGATAGGTAGGGAGAAATTGAACTGTCATCATCTGTTGATGACGTGATACTCTACATAGACTATCCTAAAAAGTCAGCAAAAAGACTGCTATATTTAATTTCCAGATAAAGTAGCATAGGTAGATACAAGGTTAACACTCAAAAATCCGTAGGCTTTGCATACACAAACAATGAACTCACTGAAAGAGAAATTAGGGAATTAATTCCTTCCACAGTAATATCCAAAAAAATTGAAATACATAAGAATCAGTCTAACAAAGGAAGTGAAAGATTTCTACCCTGAAAATTATAGCATTTTGAAAAGGGAGAACAAAGAGGATATCAAAAAATGGAAAGACATCCCTTGTTCCTGAGTAGGAAGAATTAATATCATCAAAATGGCCATACTGCCAAAAACTTCTATGTAGATTTAATATAATTCCAATTGAAATCCCAGCAGAATATTTCACATATCTAGAGAAAATGATGCAAAAATTCATCCGGAACCACAAGAGACCTAGAATAGCAAAGCAATCCTGGGCAACAAGATCATGGCAGGGAGTATCACAATCCCCAATTTGAAACTATACTGCAAAACTACTGTGTTAAAAACAGCATGATACTGGCACAGAAACAGACCTGAGAATCACTGGAGCAGAGCAGAAGATCCAGAAACAACCCCAGACATACTAAGCCACCTCATCTTTAACAAAAGAGCCAAATACTCTCAATGGAGGAAAATAGCTTGTTTAACAAATGGTGCTGGAAAAACTGGGTTTCAACTTGGCAAAGATTAAACCTAGATCTATCTCTTTCACCATGCATCAAAATAAAATCAAAGTGGATTAGACACATAATTATTAAAACAGAAACACTAAACCTGCTGAAAAATAGGTTAGGTAAAACTCTTGGAGACACTGGGATAGGGAAATACTTCATGAAAAAAATCTCAGCAGCATGAAGACTAGCAGAAATAATCAACAACTGGGATCTCATCTTACTAAAAAAAAAAAAAGGCTTTTCTTCACAGCAAGAGAAAGCACCAAGTTAGCAAAGAGACAAACTACAATAGGGGAAAGGACTTTTACCAGCTGTTTCTCAGACAAAGGACTACTAGCTGGAGTACATAAAGAATTCACCAAACCACCCCTCAAAATTTAAAAGCCCAGTTCAAAAATGGGCATCTGAAATGAAATGAAGTTTTTCAGATAAAGAAACAAAAGCAGCACAAAAACATATGGAATGTTCAACATCACTGATCATTTGAGAGATGCAGAAGAAAGGAGCATTATCTCACTCCCCAAAGAATGTTTACTACTATGAAATCAACCAACAATAAATGCTGATGGGGCTGTGGGGACAAAGGACTCCTTCTCTGCTATTGGTAGGATTATAGAGTGGTGCAATCACAATGGAGATTCTTTAAAATCTAGGACTCGACATCCCACTTGACCCTGCTATTCTCTTGCAAGTTATATAAACAAAGGAATTAAAAGAATCATGTCATAGCGACATGTGTCCATGCATGTCTACAGAAACTCACTTTTTGATAGCTAAATCTTAGAAAGAAACAGCCAAAATGCCCATCACCCAGAACCTGGATAAAGATGTGAGTTTTAAAAGAAAATTTAAATGGAGTATTACTCAACCATAAAGAATGATAAATGTGAGTATGGGAAATTTTCAAAGGAAATTTGGTGTGGGAATGTAATGAGGGGAAGGAATAAATATGATTCTGAAAGAAAATAAAAGAGCATATATATAGGTGGTGAGGAGGTGTGGGTGGGTAGAATATGGGTAAAAATGAGAATTAACTTCTGTCATATACTGGTACGAATTCCCCAATGTTGAGTGTGATTGTGAACATATATAAAATGTACCAATAAAGAATTGAATTAAAAATTTCCTTTTCATGGCCGGAGGGTTAGCTCAGTGGTTCCAGCGCCTGCCTCGCAAGCGCAAGGTCCTGAGTTCAATCTGCGGTAACCACATGCAATGCTGGGCATGGAGACTCACGCCCTCCAGCAGTCAATACCACATACCACAGTGCCGGGCATGGTGGCTCAAGCCTGTAATCCCAGCACTCGGGAGGCAGAGACAGGAGGATTGCTGAGTTCGAAGTTTGCCTGGGCTACATAGTGAGCTCAGTCCCAGCCTGAACTACAAAGCAAGACCCTGTCTCAAAAAAAAAAAAAAAAAAATTTCCTTTTCAAATCCAAAACAAACATGAATGTCTACAAAATGACCAAATATATATTTCTTCAAGAAAGATATACATATGATCAAAAAGAACATAAAGCTGTTTAACATTATTAATTATTAAAGAAATTCACGTCAAAACAGTGTAATAGCCCTTGCCCATCAGCGCGCTTAAAAAATTTCAGTGCAAAATTATCAATCAGTAATTGGAAAAATCGCAAAACTGTTGAATTTCTAGTGGTAATGTAAATATTGGACCTGCTGCAGAAAGTTTGACCTTTCCTCAAAATGTTAAACAGCTGGGCTTGGTGGCTCAAGCCTGTAATTCTAGCTCTCGGGAGGTGGAGGCAGGAGGATTGCTGAGTTCAAGGCTTGCTGGGCTACATAGTGAGCTCAGGGCCAGCCTGAACTACAAAGCAAGACCCTGTCTCAAAAAAAAAAAAAAGTTAAACAAAAAGTTATCATGTGGCCTAGCAAATCCAATCCTAGGTTCTAAACAATAGAAATGATATCATATGCTCACACATACATGTGCATGTACACACATAATTTTGTAAAGAAATGTTCATAGTAGCTTTGGTCATAAAAGTCCAAACGTGTAAAAACCTCACATGCCCATCAACTCATATATGACTATCCAAAAGGTTGTGTATTCATACAGTGGACCATTATTCAGCCATTAAAAACTAATAAAGCTCTGGCACTTACTACAAAATAATCAGTACATAAGTGCAACATGGTTGATTTTGAGAATATGATGCCAAAGCAGAAAAAGCTAGAAACAAGAGGTCTGATATTATATGATTTTATTTCTATGAAATGACCACTATAGACAAATATGTAGAGGGAGAAAATTAATTAGTAGTTGCCAGGGACTAGGAGTGGGGAAGAATGTGAAATAACTACTAACTGGTAAGTGATTTCTTTTGGGGGTGATGAAAATAATCTGGATTTAGATAGTGATGATTGAGTTGAATTCTTTAATTTCAAATAGTGACCATTTTTGGTGCAATAATTGTATCTTGATAAAATACACAATTAGTTCAACTTGACTGGATCCTGGTTGTCAAAATAAAACATTAAAAAAGACATTCCATGACACCTGGAGAAATTTGAATGTGAAGTGGTTGTTAAATAATACAAAGATTATTCAACTATGGTTAATTTATGTAGCTGCAAAAAGATACTACATGAAAATAAATAATAGTGACGTAGAAGAACTATCTTATTTTTAGGAGATGCTTGCTGAAGTATTTGAGGTTCAGGAGTCATGAGACCTAAAACTTTCACTGAAAAGATTCAGCAAAAAAATAACTAGATAGACAAAGTGAAGGTGGAAAACATTAAGAGTTTTTGAATGTTACTGGTGATTTTTTTTTGTACCCAAATTTTCTAAATAAGAGCTTTAAAAATGTTTACAAAGGACTGAAGAAACATGTACATTCATACACTTTTGGGGAATTTCAATTTAAAAAGCTACATAAAAGCAGAATTTTATAGTATTAATTAACACAAAAAGGGAGGTATTCATTATGACCCAGAAATTCTTAATGTTATGTGTACCCTTGAGGCAACAGCTCAATTATACAAGGAAACACATACTCCAGCTTTCATTTGAAGTACTGCTTCCAGTGCCAACACACTGGAAGCTTATCTAAATCTCTAATAACGGAAAAATTAAGATTATTCTTAAAATACTACACTATGCAATAATTAAGATAAGTAAACTAGGCCTAAGGTGAAATCATCAAGATTTCTTTTAGATATCTCTGGATAATGACCAGAGAAGAAAAGCAAGTTACAGCATGTCTTAGTCTCTGGTCTCTTAGATGTAATACCCAACACCCACAATTTAAAGGAGGACATGTTCACTTTGTTTCATGTTTTTAGTCCATATTGGCCAGCTTCAAGACCAAAATTACATGATGGATGGGTCTGGGTAGAGGGCAGCTGCTCACTTCTTGGTGGCCAAGAAGAAAGGAGGAATCAGGGAGATACAACCTTCAGGATCATTCTCCCAATAACTTGCCTCTTCCAACCAGACTCCACTTCCTAATGAGTCCATTATCCAATCATCTTCCAAACACATGAGGCTTTGGGAGTCATTTTAGATCTGAATGATAATATAGAAAATGTATGTACTGCACAGCACACAAATAAAACAGACACACAGAGATAACACTCTAGATTCCCTCATATGTATGTAAACATAGAGAAAATGATTTTAAAATATATACATTAAAATTGATGACATTGAAAACTTGAGGTTGAGATGACTGAAACTGAATGTGATAACATCATAGATGAGATTAGAAGCCAATAGATGGAATGTAGTGAAAGGCGAAATTGGGTAGAAACATGTTCAAGGGAATGATGGAAGGCGAATTCTCCTTTATTGAGTGTCTTTTAAAAAATTAGAAACAAATTTACATATGCAAAAGTGTTAATTTTTGCTTTTTGGTGCTCTACCATTAAGCTACCACCTCAGCCTATCATTCATCCATCTGTTCTCATTCATTCACTGAGACAGGGTCTTGCTTTGTAGTTCAGGCTGGCCCTGAGCTCACTATGTAGCCCAGGCTAGCCTGGAACTAACAATCCTCCTCTCTGCCTCTTGATGCTGAGATTACAGGCATGACCCACCACGCCCAGTATTGTGGTATATGGTACTGATTGCTGGTGGGAGTGAGTCACCACCCCTGGCATTGTGGTATGTAGTTAGTAGGGATTGAACTCAAGTCCTTGCACTTGCTAGGCAGGCACTGGAACCACTGAGCTAAATCTCAAGCCCTAATTTTTATTTTTTAAAACAGGTGTTCAATAAGTCACTAAGTTGCCCAGGCTAGTGTCAAACTTGCTATCCTCCTGCTTCAGCCTCCTGAGTACCTGGGATTACAAGCATGCACCACTTTGCCTGGCTGAAGCAGATTTTTTCTTCTTTTAACAACAGATTTTATAATGTGATATTGGAAGGGATGGAGTAGCTGAAAGCCCAGAAGTCTTTACCTTCCTTTTTTGTTCAGGATCTCTTCTGGTCTCTTTGGCTATCTGGCTTAACTGAATCCTTCATATCGGCTCTCAGAACATAGGAACTGGCTTAGGGTCTTGATTACTAGAGAAAAAGTGTTTTCATTCTTTATTTATTCTGGTTTTTAGAGGAAAAAGTCCATGCATTAATTCTTATACTGTAGGCTCAGTCTACAAAAGCAACCCTGCAGGGGAGGAGAGGTGTTATTTTTAAAGTTGCCTGATATTCTTGTGGCATAAATGAAACCAAAGACACAGAAAAAATTGTTGTAAAAATTAAACAACATGGTGACCAGGCTGAGAAAGATGGTTAAAGAATGGGGGCAAAGAGTAAGGAATGAAAGAGTTGGAAGGGAAGGAAGGGAAGAGGAAGGAATTGAGAGACAATTGAGAGAAACATAGCAACACATGTTTGATCTGTTCCTGGGCTTTGTCTTGCAATAGAAGGAACTCGTGTGGGCTCTAGTCATTTTAGCAACCCCTTCACAATTTCTCATTCCACTCAAAATTTGCCTCAGGTTTTTCAGGCTGATGGTTTCTCATGGACCCAGTTACTCTTGCTTTAGGTTGAGAAGTGGCTGTGTATGACTGTCTAATCAGCACTGATGGTTGATGTGGATCCTGGTATGGTCAGGGATTAGTTCACTATGATAGTTAATTTTTCCATTGATTTAAATGGGCTAAAAGGGCCCATTGGATTAGTGGATCCCAGTTCAAGGTACATCTGGATGATTGTTTTGTAAGCCACGAACTGTAGAGGGAACATCCATCCACACTGAATGTGGGTAACACCAACCAAAGGCTTGCAGCTTAGATGGAACAAAAATGGAACAAAAAAAAAGAAGTTTGTTCACTTGGTTCTGTAGAGAAGCCCTGTATTCCAGTTCATCTCCAGCTCTTTCAGGCTTCCAGTACAGACTTTTCAGCTTTCCATCGCAGACTCATCGGCTTTCTGACATGGTCTTGCACCAGACTCTATAGTGAGCTCTAGGCACTTAACTTTTGACTGGAAGCTCCAGCTCTTCCTCGCAGAGGGTCCTTTTGCATTTTTCCATCCCTGACTCCACATGCGACCATTGTAAACCTACTTTGTAAAGTTTTGTTCTTCTAGTGAACCCTAACTAGTACTCTCATGCAGTGTAAACAGCACGTATGGCCTTGCTTCAGATACTGTTGTATTAAGTGTCTTCACACTTGTTTGTCAGGGCTACAGATTTGTGTTGGAAACAGAGGGCTTTAGACCTGACTGTTTAGAAGGCTGAACTGCTAGAAATGGTGTTATAGGTACTGCTTTTCCAGTTTTCTATAATACTGAAGAATTGGGGTGGAATCCATATGAGGGACTGACATGTATACCCTAGGTCAGTGGTGGCAAATCTGTTTCACACATACCACAGTGGCCTATTTGTATCAATTGAAACCTCTAATAGGTTTTCTATCACTATTTTAGGTAGACTTGAATCTGGTCATAGTTTGTCTCCATTTGGAAAGACTGGTACATAACTGATACTGGCTTATGTGAACCTAACTCTGTAAGTAATTTCCTCATTTTGAGGCAGTATGCACTGGCTAGATCATGGGTTGTGCAGATTGTGGGGAAGTACAGAGTAGCACATGTGTCTATGGCCACACCACCCTGAATGTCCCTAATCTCGTCAGAGTGGCACATGTCAACAAAGAGGAGATATTGTTAAAACTGGCCACAAGGCACAAAGAGATCAACAATACCTACCTTATGGAGGGTTCACTTGAAACACCTCTATTCAGAGGCTGCCTCCAGACAAACAGCATATATAAGTATAGGGAGTGGTGCTATGGACCAGTAATTGTTGCACGATGTGTACCAAGTATTGAAGTTCTTCCTGATTTGGAGGATATTTGCCTAGGGGCATATGCATGTAGGTAATAGGTTCCAGAGAGCTGTACAATTTTTTGCCCAGTGGTTATAGGAGAGGATAGTATCCAAGGTATTTAACAACTATTCTGCACTGACTCATCATTATAAAAAATATTGAGACACAGTGCTGGACCTGTTACTATGCCTTCAGTTGTTAGATTATGAGGAGGGCCAGAAATCTTTCTGGAGGACGTAGGGCAGATGGGATGATGGTAAATACAGTCGGGGAAGATGAGTAGGGAGCGGGTTCAAGGTTATGACTCCTTATCAATAAGTAGAAAAGTATTTCAATATTTTAACACATGATATGGTCATACCAGTGCATCCTGGATATTATTGTTCCTGGCTGTAGGATTACTGCACTAGGTGAGAGCTGGCTAACACTGTGAGGATCTTTGGATAGTGGCATGTGGCTTCTGCACAATACATAGAGAAACAAAGGAGGCAAAGGAAAAATGGTTCTTTGGAAATTCCAATCACTAAAAACATTTTGATGCTCACCCTCCTTTCTGCAATTCAAGTGAAAATAACTCTGAACCATATAATAGATGAAAAAATATAAAATAACAAAACTGATTTTTAAAAAATTTGAATCTTTACAAAACTGATTTTTGTCATTATGATTACAGTTTTTCTAAATATCATGTTTAAAATTCCTTACAAAAGTACGTTGTTGGCATCTTCCCCGTGATAAGGTGAATTATGAGTTTATCTGGCTTTGTGGATTTAGAGGCACTTGAAAGTGGGTACACTGAGCCTGCAGTAAGATGTGTACATCGGTTTGGGAGAGGGTTGCCTTTTGGGGGGCAAAATAGTGGTAAAGCTCTAGTGAAAGGGACAGCTGCTGAGGTCATCCCCATAGGAGACTCTCAATAACGTAGTCTCTATTCTGTCCTGTGAGAGGTGGTGGCTTGTGACAGAATGACCTCATGATTTGCCCAGTGGTAGGACAGTAATGGATTGGGTAGGGTGAGCATCATTCATTGGAAAGTTATGTAAGAGCTCTAACCTAGATAAGAGTAGCCTCACAAAGTGAAGGGAGGTCATGAAGGCCATGCCACAATCAAAGCTACATAATTCCATAGGACAGTGTAACAGATCAGATTCATCCTTGTGAATAGTACAGCTATAGCATCATCTAATGAACAAAGCTCTTATTAGGCATGTTAGAATACAGCTTCTCATAAGGGCAAGGACCACTTGTGGTTCCTGGGACATAGGCATGTGCAAGGAGAAGTGTTGTGATGTATACACTGTGGTTGTGTGGACCTTGGCTAAGAAAGGTGCTGTCTGGGATTATCCAATTCAATAGAGAAAGGCCACGAAAGAATGTAAGGACAGAGGAATGGGATGGATTGGGGGTTTCTAGTGTTGTATGGTATATTCTGAAAGGTCCCGTATGGATGAGAACTATTGTACTAGTTGGGGTCTGACATAAAAGCCTCAGTCTTGGCAAGATCCTTCCTGATGATATGAAGGGATGTCAAAAGATCCTGGGCCTGCAATGATATCTGCACAGGTATAGCAGGTAAGGAATTAGTACCCTAGATTGCACATTGTTGACTGCTCAGTGCCTATGCCATTCTATCACTCGGTGTCTGTAGAGACAAAGAAACAACAAATTGATCTATTGATGAGTGCTGTTAAGATATAGTGCTTAGTTGGAAGGAGTGTGCTACTTGGGGTGTGCCTTTAGAGGATATATTTCTCTCTCCAACACCTCTATATGTTTGTGTTCTGGTTCCTAATGGGTACAAAGTGAGGAGCTTTCTTTAACCATGTTTTTCATCATACTGTTTTTGCCTTGGAGCCAGCCAAACATGTACTGAATATGCTTCAAAACATGGGCAAGGAACTACGGATTTAGCTCAGTGGTTCTGGCGCCTGCCTTGCAAATGCCAGGTATTGAATTCAATCCCCAGTAAACACATACCACAGTACTGGGCGTGCTGACTCACAGCCACCAACAATCAGTACCACACACCACAATGCCAGGGTGGTAGCTCACACCTGTAATCCAAGCACTCAGGAGGCAGAGGCAAAGGCAGGAAGATTGCTGAGTTCGAGACTTGCCTGGGCTACATAGTGAGCTCAGGGGCAGTCTGAACTACAAAGCAAGACACTGTCTCAAAAAAACTAAACCAAGCCAAACCAAAACAAACAAAACAAAACAAAACAAAAAGCAAAATCAAGCCTCGCTTTCAAGTTGTGGATATCAGGTATTTTGCCCCAATGACAGGACAGCTGACTAATAAAGAATGTGAACTGCTGAAGAAGAGTTTCATCACTAGCTTGGGAGTGAATGATAGAGTTGGGACCAAAACAGTTCCTAAAGCTGAAGAATCCTGGTACTTTTTGTCAGCAAACTACTAGTATCTGCCAGTGCAGATGAGAGAATTGAAGCCTTAGTAAGGCCATAATTTCAGGAACTGATTCAGAACTGTCATGTTGTTTTTTTTCTTTGTCTATACAGACACTGAATGATAGAAAGGTGTAGGCACTGAGTAGTCAATAATGTGCAATCTTTACATGACCACTTGATTCTCCTTTTTGTTCAAACCCAAAAGCTAGAACTGCAACCACCTTGGGCTATTTGCTGCTTTGGTCTGTGAGTCTCTATTTTGTAGCCTCCCAGCCACGTTCACCCACCCCAAGTATGCCTAGTGGGGTCTATACATAGGCACTGGCCAAATAAACCCTTCCATTGACAGCAAACACTCCATATCTTGTCCTCCTTAGAGACCCAGTTATATACTCTACATAATCCCTGACACTGACTGGTGCCTATCTGGCAACAGAAAGTGAAGAATTAGCCTCTGATGGGCTTTTGGGCTCCTACCAGTTCAAGACAAAGCCAAGCCTGGCGAATGAGGCTTTGATTACTGGCAAAGAGAAAGACAGCAATAACAGTCTGAGAATGTTGCCAGTAGCTACTTCCAAATTAAACATCCAAACCTAGATGTCTGTGGTCCTCCAGACAGTTCTGCTATGAACCCACATGAGCTGCTTCATCTGGGCAAGCCACAGGTCAGCAGTGAGCAAAAATTGTTTGGCAGCATTACTTCACCTGTCAACATTAAAGAATAAGTCAGCTTTAGCAAAGGTTTCCATGTCTGGGAGGAATTGTTGATGTAGTTGCACAGGACACAAAGTGTCTCAGGATTCAGAATGTGCATTCTATTGGGAGAGAAAGCCTAGAGTGATGACTTTACATTTAGACTTCCCCACCAAAAGGCTTTGAAATAATGTAGAGGTTTTGCTTATGTCAGTATTTGAGTAGTGAGAAGAGGTTCATGCAAGGAGGGATCATGATGCTTCCTTTTAGCTTATGCTCAGTATCCACTGCCTGGAAAAAAGGCCATAGAGTGGTTCAGAAGAATGTGGGGGAGAGGCTCAAAAAATTGGACATCATTGTAATTTACACTTTCAAGATCTGCTTCCTGGGAACTAAAACATATAAAAAATAGATATCTTCAGATAAACCTCTCCTATATCCTTCACTTTGTTTATATTATTCAAGTTATCACTCTCCTAGCGCTCTCAATTCTGACCTGATGCTGTGATATTCACAATCTTTTTTTCTCTTCACCCACTGTTTTGATCTTTCCTGCTGACTCCTAGACCAATATTGAAATTGTTACCTAGATACTGAAGAAGATAAGTAAAACATAGCATATTCTATATCTATCATGTCACTCTCTCCTCCCATAAACCAGTAGTTATTCTTTCAAACTTTCTCTTTTAATTTAATACAAAAGAAATGATATAATCTTTACTTGGATCTTCCTTCCACTCTTATAACATTTAGTCAGTAAGTTCTGCTGAGTTAAAATTTCTTTGTTTCTTTTTTTTTTTTTTTTTTTTTTTTTGAGACAGGGTCTCTCTTTGTAGTTCAGGCTGGCCCTGAGCTCACTATGGTGCCCAGGCAAGCTGCCGTGAACTCAGCAATCCGCCTGTCTCTGCCTCCCGAGTGCTGGGATTACAGGCGTGAGCCACACGACTGGCATTGTGGTATGTGGTATTGATTGCTGGTTGGCGTGAGTCTCCACGCTCAGCATTATATGTGGTTACCAGGGATCAAACTCAGGACCTTGTGCTTGCGAGGCAGGCGCTGGAACCACTGAGCTAAACCTCCGGCCCAAAATTTCTTTGTTTCTTTCTCTTTTTTTGATTAATCAAAAGATAATTTCTTATTGCCTTATTGATTTGTTCCCAGTTTGGATACTTTTGTACTGACCTACAAACCGGCCTTCCATTGTTTGTGGTATTAAATAGCTTTAAATAAAATCTAGGTAAGATCAGTCTAATATTGATTTTTCCCTCCATCTTGCTTTTGCTTGTCACCAATTCGATTGACATGCTTAGTGTCTGTACTCCTCCAGTAAACACTGTACTGTCCACTGGGTTATTCAACTTTCAGCCAGTTGCAATTTGGTGTGTGCCTACTACATACAAGGCATTGTTCCAGCCATGGGAAATACAACAGCAAGTTTCATTCTAATGAAGCTTACTTTCTAATTGTGCATCTGGGAGGTGGAGAGTAAACACTTCATGAGCAAGATATTTTGATAAAGATCAATAATATGAAGAAATTTCAACAGACTTATGTGTTAGAAAGCAATGACAAAGAAAAGACGCTACTTTAGGTGGTCAGGAAAAACCTTTAAGGGAAGGAATGTAGCTCCGTGGTGCCACACCTGCCAGGCAAGGGCAAGGCCCTGCATTCAATCCCCGGTACTAAAAACAAATACAAAGCAAAACAAAAAAGCCTTTATAAGAAAGTCACATCAATACTGAGACTTAAATGATGAGAAAAAGTCTGTTATATGTAAAGATTTAGGTGAAAATATTTCAAGAAGTTAAAAGAGCCAGTACACTGGCCTTAATTGGATTATTAATAGAATAGAAAAGGCAGTGAGTCTAAGATGGAGTAACAAAGCTTCTATGCATGGGGGGGGATATGATTAATCCATTGTAGACTCTATGGTTAATACTATAGAATAGCAAAAATAGAGGTGCAAATATCACCTCCTAACTAGGAGACTATTGGAGTGGTGTAGACAAGTGATAATTGGGGTTTGGATCAGGGTGAGAGTGGTAGATCTGGAAATCATGGGTGGAGTTTTGATATGTTTTGGAAGGGATGACAGTAGAAACTGTTAGTAAACAGAAAGTGAGATCAAAACAAGGCTTAGGTTTTTGACTTGTACACATGGTACCATTTACTTACAAGGAGAATCCTGATAGCAAAAATAAATGTGGTATAAATATTACACAGATAAAAAGCATGTTTTTGGCTGTGGTGTATTTGAGATGCTATATATCTATGTGGAGATCTTATATACCTAGTAAGACATATGAGTCTGAAGGCTTTTTGTTGTTGTTATAAATATAATTTAATTTATTGGTACATTGTATACACACATCACAATTACACTCTACATTGAGAATTTGTACCAGTGTATGACATAACTTAATCCTCTTTTTTCCCCTTCCCCCTACCCAACAGAGTCTGAAGTTTAGGGACAAGGTGAGGGCTGAAGACATAAATATGAATATTGTTAGCAAGGAGACCATTTTTTAAAACCACAGAACTGGAAAATAATCAATTTAAGAGTCAGAACTGATAAAGGAGAGTAGAGAATTCCAAAGGAACTGTGGTGTGTACCAACACTTAAGAGTTTAGGCATATAAGAAATAGTGATGGTTTTCATCTGTAATCCTAGCCCACTGGAAAGGTGAAGAAGGAGGATCATAAGATCAAGCCCAGCCTGGACAATTTAATTAATTGATAAGAACCTCTCTCAAAGTAAAAATAAAATGTGAAATCTCTGGGCATATAGCTCAATGCAAAAGCCATGGGTTCAATCTCTAGTACCAGAAGGAAGAGAAGGAAGAAAAGAAAAGAAGACTAAAACATCACAACTAGAGTCATTTGAGGTAAACTGGGAGGGTATAGAGTTGTGAAAATCAAGGGAGGAGAAAGCTGCAGAAAAGGGATGGATGAATGAATGTCCCCTAGATATGACTCGAGGCCACTGATGACACTAGTAAGAACAGTGTGTGGAAGCCTGTCTAGAGCAAGTTGAGAAGAAAAAGTGGGAAAGTGAGGCAGCAGGTTGCTACTGCATATCTTCGGAGAAAGATTTATGGTGCAGAAAAAAAGATACCAATATAAGAGAAAAGTCCTTCAGGTGGCCAGAGGAGATGAATTTTCCTCTACCCTGCTGTCCGAGTACCCTGCTGTCAAACTGAGTTTGGATGATGCTGTTTCTCTGCTCCAAAATTCTCCGTGGCACTCCGCTGTTTATAAAATAAGCCCAACTTTGTTGCCTGGCATTTAGGCACAGCTCAAATTGAGCATTCCAGCTTGGTCAGCCTTCGAGAAGACCTTGTGTGTGTACTTGGTGGAAGCCAAGAGAAGACACTAAATGATACCTTCAGACCCTATATATTTCCTCATCTCCAGGGCTTTGTTATGCTCTTTGCATTCATTACTGCTTTTTTTTTTTTTTTTTTTTTTTTTTTTTTTTTTTTTTG
>PVIC010039233.1:0-17213 GCA_004025085.1 Thryonomys swinderianus
ATATATTTAAAGGCAAGGTTCCACTACAATTGGCATAATATAGTTGGCTGAATCACAGCATCCCTTAAAATTTTTACTTCATACTGTGAAAAAATACATCAATATTTGATTGTGGTAATGCCACCTGAGGAGACAGAGTCCTGCAAAGTCTAAAGGAAGTGAATGAGCAGAAGTTCTTAGTAGAGAAACAATTCCTTTCATATCTAGTGATCAGGCTAAGAAGCAAGAAACAGCTACTCTGAAAAGAGTAACACTCTGAAAAAAGAGATCAAAGAGGGTCTGAAAAATGGAAAGACATCCCTAATTTTTGGGTAGGTAGAACCAACGTTGTCAAATGGCCATACTTAAAAAAAAGTTATTTATTTCACTTATTAGTGTGTACCAATAAAGAATTAAAAAAAAGAAAAACATCATATAGATTGAATGCAATCCTGATTGAAAACCCAATAGCATTTTTCACAGAGCTAAAGAAAACAATCCAAAAGTTCATTTGGAACCAGAAGATATCTGAAACAACAAAAGCAATTATAGATAACAAAGACAAGGCAGGGCATAAAACATTCCCCAATTTGAAACTATACTACAAAGCTACTATGACAAAAACAGTATGATACTGGCAAAGAAACAGACCTGAGGATCAAACATAGTAGATGTATAAACAATTTATGACATACAAAGCCACCACATTTTTGACAAAGGAGCCAAACAACTTAAATGGAGGAAAGTTAGCCTCTTTAATAAATGTTTCTGGAAGAGTTGGGTTGTAACTTGCCAAACATTGAAAGTAGGCCCATATCTAACACCATGCACTAAATTAAAATAAAAATAGATCAAAGATCTAAATATTAAAGCAGAAACACTCAGAATAATGGAAGAGAAACTAAGTAAAACTCTTGAAGATACTGGCATAGGAAAATACATTATAAAAACAAGACAAAACTTCAGCGGCATGAGAAATAGCACAAAGAATCAACAATTTGGATCTTATTCCTAAAAATCATCTGTACAACAAGAGAATCACCAACAATATTCATCCACAATGTGGACAAATTTTTCACCAGTTGTACCTCACACAAGGGTATACTGTATATAATCTATAAAGAACTTTTAAAAATAAGACCCTCCAAATTTAAAGACTAAGCTCAAAGATGGACATCTAAAATGAGCAGATATTTCTCAGATGAAGCAATAGAAACAGGAAGTAAGCCTATGAAAAGATGTTCAGCATCATTGATCATTTGATACAAATCAAAACAAAGCAGATTTCATCTTACTCCAGAAATAATGGCTGCTATCATGAAATCAACCAACAACAGACGCTTCAGGGTGTATGGTGAAAAGGAAGCCCTCTCTAGTGTTGGTAGAAGTGTAGACTAGTAAAACCACTCTGGAAATTAGTGTGGAGATTCCTTAAAAAAAAAAAAGATTAGAAATCTCATTTGGCCTAGGTATCCCCCTGTTGGGTATGTTCCCAAAAGAGCTAAAAGCATCATACCACAGCAACATATATGTGCCCATATTTGTGGTGGCACAATTTGTTACAGTTAAATCTTGGAAAGAACCCAAATGCCCATTAACTGGATAAAAAAAAAAAAAAAAGATATGTTTTGGGGCTGGATATTCAGCTCAGTGGTTCCAATGCCTGCCTAGCAAGCTCAAGGTCCCTGGTTCCCTACCTGGTAACCACATACAGTAATACTGGGTGTGGTGACTCAAACCAACCAGCAATCAGTACCACATACCACAGTGCTGAGCATGGTGGCTCACACCTGTAATTCCAGCACTGGGAGGCAGAGGCAGAGGCAGGAGGATTCCTGAGTTAGAGGTTTGTCTGGACTACTTACTGAGCAATAAAGAATGATAAACTAGAGATATTTATAATTAAGTGGATGCATCTTGAAAGCATACTCAAATGAAATAAATAGGACACACATACGGAAATATCTAATAGTTTCTCTAGTATTAGAAACTAAAAGTGTGAGAACCAAAATGTATAATAGACAAAATGAAATAGAAGAAAATGTTTTAAAGGGAAGGGAAAATGTGTGTGTGTGTGTGTGTGTGTGTGTGTGTGTGTTGGGGGGTAATATGAGAGAAGAAGGAAAAAATGGAAACAAAACTCTTGTATATAGGGAGGAGTGGATGAAAAGGAAATGAAAAAAAACAAGAAGCAAATATATCATGTATAGGTACAAATTCATAATGTAATTATAATGAATACCTAAAAAGTACCAAGAAACTTACTAAAAAAACTTTATTTTTCTAGAAAATTGTACTTATTCATCTAGTTATGGGAGACAAAGCCATATAACTGCGCAGGACAATAATAGTTGACCTAAATCATGTTACATAATGAGTCACACATGAATTTTAAATCCAAATATTTAATTATCAAATATCCACTCTTCAACATCTTTATTAGCATGTTTATAGAGTTTATCATGGTTACACTAATCATGGGGAATTGTTATATATAGGCACTCCTTCTAAATTCCTTTTACTTCCCTTTCCCTCCTTTCTCTCATCCCTCTATCAATCAGTCCCTTTCTCATTGGCTAAACATCTGTCTTCGTGTTTCATACTACCTATCATATATTTTGTCCTGTAAATTATTGGTACTTTGAGTTTCTCATTTAAGAAATATCATGTGATATGTACAGTTTTCTATTGTTAGTTAACAATATTAAGATCCTAAGTTGTATCCATTTTCCTAAAAATAATTCAGATATGTAAGTAGCTTAATAAATTATCCAGTAGAGATGAGTGGCAGACTCCTTTGAAGTATGTTTTGCATGGCATCACAGATACACTGGGCTTATTAAGAATGAGAAAAATAAATATTTATGTTCCTTGCTTTGAAATAGTTTATATAAAATCAAATTTTCCCAACCATTGATAATGTAAATACAATTTGAATCATCAGTCTTACTCTATTAATCATTTTAGAGATAATTCAGACAATTTAATTTCAGCCATAGTTATGAGCACACATAAATAGATTTCTATTTTGTTGAATTCTTGGCCACTTTCTGCTACATTCAGGAAAAAAATGCTTCCTTTCCTTTCTCATTTGTGTTCCTTCTCCTTCAATAAAACACTAACATAGTATTCAGTGTTGCACTAACCTTTGAAATGAGGCAATAGAGTGTTAATTTTAAAGAGATGTTTTATAATCTAATAACAAACACAAATGTAGACTTAAAATATAAGCCAATCACATATTGAATGACAAAATTTTAATGTGAATAAATATTTCTAAAATATGAAAATTTAGAACATACTTGATTAGGCATTTTAGTTAAGTAGCTTTGGTTAATCACTATATCACAGATAACAGATATGCTTGCCCTATGTAAGGGATGGCAAACCTTTTAGAGACCATGTGTCCAAACTGCAGTGCAAAACCCTCTTGTTTAATGCCGTGTCAACAATGCAATTAAACTTAAGGCATAAGTGTAGAAAAAACAACTCGCACCATCTGTACTGTCATCAGAGAGAGTGTTCTATGTGCTCAGTGGGACACGCATACCATAGATTTGCCATCATGGCCTTATGTAGATTTCCCTCTTGCAGTTCCTTTAGCTTGTTTAAGTTGTATGTATTTCTTAAGACTTGAGGTCCATATTAACCAAGCTTTGAAGTAAAGCAGTGGGGATTTCATCCCTGTCACTTCTCATTGGACTTGAATAGAGACTATGACTGAGATAAAAAGAACAGCATCAAACTTTTGAAAATAATTAGCTTCCTTTCTTCCTCTCTTAGATCTTTAATACCATGTCCCCTCTAGGGTTCTTTCTTTTAGGAATAATTTGGGCCAACTTGTCTAGAGATTCCAGGCTAAACTACCTGTAAAGTAATTTTTAGTTTTATTACTTGCTTCCCTTTTACAACTTTTTGGATCTTTGTTGAGCAATTTAATTATTTTTTAAACCCCTTATGTGAATTCAATTGTAATGGTGATAAATATTTTTTATATGCTTTGAGACTGCATTTAATTTCAGTCAATTTTGAGGGCCTAACAGGAAAAGAAACTGTGTTTGCCTCTTTGCAAAATAGTGTGAAAATACATTTATGCACTTTCTGCATTTCCTCAAACCTTTCTAATTTAAAACAAAAAAATGTTTAAAACATTGTTTTCATATGATAAATAACCTTTGAAATTTAAAATATGAAACTTCTTTATAAAATTCATCATTTAAGGAGACCAAAATGTAAATACAAAAGGAAGAAACATTTTTGTAGAATAATTAATCTTTGCAATAAGAGAAAGAAGACACTTGCTTTTAAGACAATGTCAAAAAAGAAAATATAAGTTCACAGAAAAATGTTCTCAGAAGAAAAATTTTTCATCTTGTCACACATTTTTAAAAAAATCTGTGAATATTTTCCCCACTATACCAATAAGATTCTTTTCTTCTATCTTTACTAGTAGTGTTCTAAAAACATGACTAACTACAAAGCAAATCTCCCAATGCATATGTCAAAACAATGTGATACATGCCTGCATGCAATACTAGAAACAAAGCTCTGGTGGTGTTGCTAAAGCAACACTTAATTAAGTTGTTGTTCATGCTGTAAATACAACATCAGACTCTGGGGTCCAGCATTCTGAACTAAGGGACAGAACAGTTTCACAGACTCTGTGAAGAGAATGTGCTTCAAGTTGTGCAATAATATTCATCCAAAAAGGAAAGTAAACAATTTTACAGTATGCTGTATGATTAAACACTATTTTTACAAACTAATTATGTTGTACAAACAGGTACAGTAAATCAAACAGCATTGTGATAGTGAAAAGAGATCAGAATTAGCAAAATAATATGTAAAAATATTCTCACATTGTGCCGGGCGTGGTGGCTCACGCCTGTAATCCCAGCACTCAGGAGGCAGAGACAGGAGGATTGCTGAATTTGAGGCTCGCCTGGGCTACATAGTGAGCTTGGGGCCAGCCTGAACTACAAAGCAAGACCCTGTCTCAAAAAAAAAAGAGAATTCTCACATTTAGTTTTAAAACAGGAAAAATCTATATTGTGGTTATTATTACAGTAGACATAATTCCTTTTCATTTTAGAGCTCATGTTTAACCATTTACCCTAAAATACGATGATATCAACCAGTATATATTAAAGTATATTGAAGGGAAATAATTTTGTAACAGTGACTAGAAGAAAGAACTGTATTTTTAATAATACAAAAGGTTCCTGCCGAATGATTTTTTCATCACTTACTTTAAAACATAGTTTGTTATTCTGTCAAAACCAAGACAATTAAATCCATGATAGAGCATATAAGAAAGAAATTTTACCTGAGTAATAATTTATATCCTCTAATTATAAAAGTGAGTTCAGCCGGGCTTAGTGGCTCACATCTGTAATCCCAGCATTTGGGAGGCAGAGACAGGAGGATTGCTGAGTTCGAGGCTTGCCTGGGCTACATAGTGAGCTCAGAGCCAGCCTGAACTACAAAGCAAGACCCTGTCTTTAAAAAAAAAAAAAAAAGAAAAAAAAGTGAGTTCAGGGCCGGAGATTTAGCTCAGTGGTTCCTGCGCCTGCCTCACAAGCACAAGGTCCTGAGTTTGATCCCAGTGATCACATATAATGCTGGGCGTGGTGACTCACGCCCACCAGCCATCAATACCACATACCAAGGTGCGGGGCATGGTGGCTCACGCCTGTAATCCCAGCACCCGGGAGGCAGAGGCAGGAGGATTGCTTAGTTTGAAACTTGTCTGGGCTACATAGTGAGCTCAGGGCCAGCCTGAACTACAAGCGAGACCCTGTCTCTAAAACAAAGAGGGGCCAGAGGGTTAGCTCAGTGGTTCTGGCGCCTGCCTCGCAAGCACAAGGTCGTGAGTTGATCCCGGGTAACCACATATAATGCTGGGCGTGGAGACTCAGGCCCACCAGCAATCAACACAGCATACCACAATGCTGGGCGTGGTGGCTCATGCCTGTAATCCCAGCACTGCACTCGGGAGGCAGAGACAGGAGGATTGCTGAGTTCGTGGCGGCTTACCTGGGCACCGCAGTGAGCTCAGGGCCAGCCTGAACTACAAAGCGAGACCCTGCCCCCCCAAAAAAAAACCACAAACAAACAAAAAAAGTTAGTTCAGAAGCAAGAGACAGGATCTCACTTTGTAGTTCATGCTGGCCCTGACTCACTATGTAGCCCAGGCAAGCCTCAAACTGAGCAATCCTCCTGCCTCTGCCTCCCAAATGCTTGGATTACAGGTATAAATCACCACACCCAGTATTGTGGTACCGATTGCAGGTGGGAGTGAGTCACCATGCCCAGTACTTTTGAATGTGGTTACAAGGGATCAAACCACAGACCTTGTGTTTGCCATACAGTCACTGGAACCACTGAGCTAATTCTCTGGCCCCATAGACAATTTTTTTTTAATTTTAAATTTATTGGTACATTTTAGGTATGTAATTCAATAAATTTGTCACTGGGATCTTGCACTTTTACAAACTCAAGGACATAATTTTATATTCTTCTGTAGATCATATTAGTCATTCAGTAGTTACACATTTTGGAAAAAAAAACATAATTTTACTAAAGATTATCACTTCAAAAGAAATACTCTGTGAAATAATACAATAGTTTTGATCCATAGTAGATAAATATCTACTTGCATGCATCTTAGTTTTTAACACCAAAGTGTATTTATTACCTAAAATGTGGAAAATACAGGAAATATGTTATGAAAAGATGAATTTTCCTGACTTCCTTATATAAAAGGAGAGAGAGAAGATTTTGCAGAGTGAGGGTTCAGATTGCAAAACATAAAACATGCTGGGCATGTAGTTCAAGTGGTTCTGCACCTACCTTGGAAGCACAAGGGCCAGAGTTTGGTCTCTGTTGCCACAAAAAGAAAAGCAAAATGAAACAAAGCAAAACAAAAATATAAAACATAAGCTTAACAAATGGAGTCATATAAAGAAAAAGGAATAGGAAACCCCATCAAGGCAACATGAATCAGTATGGTTCTCTTAACCTTCAATTGAATTCCGTTCGATTTAAGAGTTATTAGGCAGTCAAAAACAATCTTTGCCTCACTTAGGGTTGGGACTGGATAAAAATAATATCTCCTAGCTTGTTACAGACCTGTGAGTCTTGGAAGGCTGAAGTGAGGCTGGTATCATCTTGCTACTATTTCTTCATGGATGCAAGATCATGAGATACATAGGACTGGTAACAACTACCAGCATTGCCCATGTTGACCACAGTTTCCTGTACACTGCAAAGTGCTCTCAGGGCCTGCAGTGTCAAGAGATTCTTCTTGCATCCTTGATTGAAGCTAAATGGAGGTACCATGGGTCGTAAAATGATGGCCTATTTACTGTGGCATCTCCAAACCTTCCAGAAACTTGCTAAGCACTCAATTCTCTTCATTAAATTTCATTATGTTTAAAATAAGTTTGAGGGTTTTTATTTTTTACATTGGACTTTCAGTGATATATACACAGTTTACATATGTGGCTAGACTTAGTAATAATAAAGAATGAAGGGGAAAATCTTTTAAAGAATAAAATAGAAGACAAAATGAAGGACATTATTGATTATTATTTACCTAAAATAAATTGATAATTGTCACTTTCATATATCTTAATTATTTAGATGACAAATGTGAATTTAAACCCAATTACAATATTAAATGAGTATCCTATGCATACTTCATTTATAGATTCATTAGATAATAACAGAGGAATAGTTTATACCATAGGCATCTTGTCTTCTTCAAAATACTCTTACACAGCTTGAGCTAATAAAAAATAATTACAAGTCCAGAAACCTGGAGAACTCAAAGATCCTTTCCTAAACTTTCTATAGTTTCCAAATCCAAGTCTAACTTTAATGACTCATCATATTCTGGCATATCACATAACGATCATTTTGAGACTTTTTAAAAAGAGTAAAATATTTATTAAAATGTCTTTTGCCCAAATCTTGAGGGTCCTGTTTAATGGCCTCAGGAAATGCAAGTATGCTTCCGGTCATCTCTAACTACGGCTTCCCTCCTTTCCTATCTCACTTCAGGAAGGGGCGGCCCGGTTCACCTGCATGTCAACCACGTTCCTCTAGGACTAACTCGCTTTTACTGTGGAGCCCATTCACATAATCTGTGTTGCTTTTTCCTTCGTGTTGCTCCTGTTTCTAGTTTCAAGGACTAGGACTCCATCACTGAAATTCCACTATCTACTCAAATTTGCCCAATTCCACTTCATTTAGAGGGCACCTCCTCCTGGATTACTGAGTGTACTGCCTGAATTTTTTAACAGTTGTGTGGGTTAAATGCTGCCCATCAGCCTTTTTATATTCATTCTCCATAGGGATTTGCTAATGGCACAACTTGGACAGAAATCTTGAAAACCATCCCCGTTTCCTAATGTTATGCATCACCAACTGTTGGCATGAAGTTTTGGAGTTTCTTAGGAGGGCTACTTATATACATATATTTTTCTGGGTCCTGACATGCTATCCTCAGTTTCTTCCACAGAGATATGTTGTCTTGATCTGCTTCTCTCACAAACATCTTCCATTCTATCCACGTATATGTTTTATTCTAAAACAAAATAAAGAATAACTTATAGTAACATGTAAATAAACAACACATGGGGTGCTTATTGCAGGTGATTTACCCATGGTCTTTTTTTTAAACTTGGTTGTGAATTCCCCAGCTCTCAATATGATTCTTCATACAAGGTAAACTAACATAATAGTCCTATACAGATTGAAAAATATAGCTTCATACAAATATAATTATTACTGTCAATAAAAGTGAATATAATTCTCTAGTTATTTATTACTGAACTTTGCTGTGTTTAGTCACCTATTCAATTTTTTTACATAGGAAATGTAAAGTTGTTATTTCATCTTGCAAATACATAATACACAAAAATGATTTCTGCTATTGCACATTTTAAATTTCATGCTTAAATAATACAGAAGTAAATTATTTTATCTATGGAAAAATCTCATCAAATCAAAAAAAGAGGAATCCTAATAAAATGAGGTAATAAAATACCTTCCGGTATTTATTACCTGTGGATTAGTTATTTCTTCCAAAGCCCACATTTTTCTCACTAATTAATCTCATAGTCATCTGGTAAACCATTTCCTACATACACGGGAAATGTAACCTTTGAGTTTTTGCTGAAGTAACATGCAATTAAAGTGTTTCTGTTGCCAAAAACTACATCCCCAAATTGGGCACAAACACTTCTGAATTATTTATAGTTTGGATAATCCATGCTGCTCCTCTTTTATAGTTGAAAATTATCTGTAATACATTCCAGAAATGTGATAATTACTTAAAATAAAAATAAATGTTCCTCATACTTGTAAGCATAATTTTAGTATTTATATTCTGGATATTTATGATAGAACATCTGTCCAAAATTCCATGTAGTATTTAAATTAACTGTGATGGGTTGAATAAACTTGCAGATAGATTTTATTAAAGTATAGTGATAAAAATAAGCATGTTTTAAAACAAACAGCATTTCTACATTTTATATATACCTTTGGGATGACAGTGGATAAATATATTTTGTTACTTTTACCTCAAATGAAGACTTCTGAGAAAATTTTGAATTTATGAATAGGTCAATTTAAATATAGTCCTTTCTTATAAAATGTGTTGCCTTAAATGCATACTCATTCCTTTGCCATAGTAGTCAGTCTGATATCTGATTATATGATTAATCCAGAAAAGGAACAATAATGACTTGACAGCTCTTTAGAATTTTTACCTCCTGCAAAGAGCAGGTAGTGCCCCCTGGAAAACATAGTGGAGTGATATAAAACTTTTCCAGACCATAAGCGCGCGCGCGCACGTGTGTGTGTGTGTGTGTGTGTGTGTGTGTGTGTGTGTCTATATGCCTCAAATTCACAGAGTGAATGCTGAGTGCTGGGATTATAGACATGAGCTACCATGCTCAGCATTGTGGTGTGCGGTACTGATTGCTGGTGGGCGTGAGTTACCATGTCCCATATTATTGTATGTGGTTACTGAGGATCCAGTTCAAGACTTTGTGCTTACTAGACAGGACCCAGAATCACTGAGCTAAATCTCCAGCCCCTCCAGAAGAATATTAACTGTTTTGTAGACAAAAGAAAATTCCAGTGTGGTTTAGCATGATATGGATGGTAATATATAACACATGTACTCATTGTTAGCAGTCTTCACAGCCTTGCCACCAGGAAACATTCTGAGTAGGACATTTCATGATTCATAGCATTAAACCATTCCTCTCTATTCTGTCTGTTTCTTAAAGTAAATTTTATAGTGTTGCCAAAGGCATCACAACAGGTTATTATTTTCCCAATCCATTATGTGATCATTCTTCTTTGGTGGATGTTTTAATGCACCTTTTAAATCTTAGTTATACTTTTAAAATTAATCTTGTTGTTTTCACTTCATTGGATCAAAAAACCTAGCAGATCATATTCATGTGTGCATAGGTACGCGCCACGAGGGAGTGGCCTATGGTACTATATATGGTTCCTAGCTCATTCTTTGCCATTTTCCTGCCCTGCTCTGCTCAGTGACCACCATGACCTGAGCAGGTTTACTACACCTCACCCTCCCTTCATGACGGTCCTGTTTTGGAAGCCACTGGCTATGGACTTAATTCCTCCAAAACCATTAATATGTCTAAGCTTTTCTCTTTTAAATTATGTTGGTATTTTGTCCAGTGATGAGACAGCTAACACTTTCATGTTTTTCCAAATAAGGAATCATTTAAAGATCTGTCAGCTTCTTGAATTGTACTCCATGACACTCTAATATCATCTGTCATTTAGCACAGAATATTTTTGTCATGTTGCAATATAAACCTCTGTGACAGACAGGGAAGGGAGATATCAGCTGTACAAATTAACTGATTAGCTCTGTATTCCCAACTTAATACAATATCTGACATGTAGTGGGCAGTCAATGACAATTTGTTAAAAAAAATAAACAATAGTTCCCTGCAAAGCACCATCAACTAGCTGTTTTGTCCTCTTCCATTCACTCCAGGAAAACCAGAGGGAAACTTGTAAGTTTGGGGGATTAATATGGCAATACTTTTTTACTTCCTAAGTGATATGTTCATTCTCAGTCTTGTTCTTATTAAATCCATCCTTTGATTTTGATAGGAACTCCTCTGTTAGGGGCTTTTAATAAATCTATTATATTTGCATATATATATATATATATACATATATATATATATATATATATATGAGTTTATATATTTCATGTAGCTTTTGAAAGTTTAAAATATAATACAGTGCCTAAAACATAGTGTTTTCCAATATTTTTCTGTTGATCTATTTAGCCACTGTTTATTCAAGAATTTCTTTTAAATGTGAAAAATAACATTTGAAAAATCATTGACACAGTATCTGCAATAATGCAAGTTTATACAGAATGCAGAAAATATGCTGTCTTAGAGACACCTATAAGACAGATATCTATCCTAAACCAGCACATGAAGAAAGGTCTCCTTGAAGACATGTGTGAAAAAATATACATGCTGAATTGAGGGTAGCTGAATAGGGCCAAGTAGAAAGGAATTCCAAACACAACAACAAGGTTCAAAGAACTAAAGGTGTGAAGTATTATGATTGAATACTAAAATCAATAACGAAGAAGAGATGATTGGATAGAGGTAAAATAATTGGGTAAAGATTTGGATTTTTCTCAAAAATCATTTTAAAAAATAATGGATCTCAAACAAGAGATCATGTCATATTTTATAAAAAACCAATTCAAGTAGGAGAAAAAGTAGCCTGTGGTGAAAATTAATATAGTGAGACTAGGTGTCTAAAAAATACTAGCATGGAGTCTGGTGGACTGAGGGCCACCCACGGCCCACTGTACCCCAGACTGGTGCGGACTCAGCTACCGGGTGCCATCAGTTTCTGGCAGACTGAGGGCAGCACACCAGCCCACTGTACCCCAGAGCAGTGCAGTGAGGAGTCAGGTACGGACTCTGGGCGCCATCACCACCACGGAGGGTTGAGGGCCTCCACCCAGCCCCAACCCCACCCCAGAGCTGCATTGTGAGGACCCAGGTCCTAGAGGAGCCAGAGCCATCTCCTGCGTCCCTCCACAGGAGGCGTGCTCTTGTAGCCACACTGAGAGACCAGGCAAGATAAAAAAAAAAGGGGGGATCTAGCTTCTATTTTGCCATTTACTCCTAGATCCCTCTACTCACCTCTTGTCCTGACACCCTCTCCTATCTTCCTGTCAAAAGCAATACCCAGAAGTAAAAGATTCTTAGGCTGCCCTATTTCTTCTTCTGTACTATTATAAGAAGGTGTGCAAAGTCTCCAATGGTCTTACAGCATACAGTTGGTACTGTAGTACATATGCCCTTGTGTCCTCTATTACCCACTGGCATATATGAGGTTCTAGGGTACAGGAGATCTCCATAAATCTGCAAGCCCTATGTCATCCTCCTCCTGTCTGCCTACCTCCCTGATTCCCCAGTGACCTCTTATCCCCAAAGGGTTCAGGGAGTACATTGATAATCTTTATGTTGTATACATATTGCTGATTAATTCTAAATTCTGGCATATAGACATAGAGGTAACTAATAATATCAAAATCTCCAGAACAGAATTTAACAGAAATTTTTATCTTCTTTACTGTGTTTAATACTGATAAAGGCATTGATTGTATTATGGTAACAAACATGATGTGATTGTTCTGCTCAAATACCTCCCATGATGTGTCAGAACTGAAAACTCTCAAGGGTCATTACAGATTCAAGGAGGACCCCTCAGGAAAGTGCCACATCCAAAGGGCCCCAGATAATAGAACAAGACTGGCAACAAATATTGCCCTGCCACCAGACAAAGAAGAGCATTAATAACAATGAAAGAGTAGAAATGAGAAAATACACAAAAAAAAAGAGACACAAAGATCACCACCACAGAGAAATTCAGAGAAAAGGGAAATAGGGCAAACTGAAACTCCAACACCAGGAATCTTGGAGATGGTAACTAAAGTGGATCTAGTAAAATGGAAATCAGAACTCACCTCTGAGATCAAAACAGGGATACTGTCCACAATGAAAGACATCATTAAAGAAGAGATCAGCGAGATGATAGATTCCAAGATAGCAGAAGCAATGGAACTTTTAAACAGCCTCAAGCAGAGCTCCAGGGAATGATGGAGAACAAAAGCTTGTGCAGTAGGATGAATGAAGAAGAGAACCGAATCTCAGACCTAGAGGACAGCATAGCAGCCAACGAGCAGGAAAGGTATAATCTATGGAAAAGAGCAAGGGACCATGAGAAATCAAATCAACAGCTTCTAGATGACTCAAAGAAAAATAATATAAGACTGATTGGAGTGACTGAGGAAGCAGGTGACAGTGTAAAAGACATAAAAAATATTGTCAGAGATAAATACAGAAAACTTCACAGGAAAAGAAATAGACATACACATAAATGAGGCCTATCGGACTCCAAAATGCCGTGACATAAAAATATCTACACCTAGACATATAATTATCAAGGTTCCAGATGTACAACAAAAGAATGAAATACTGAAAGCAGTGAGAGAAAGGAAGAAAATCACCTACAAAGGGAAGCCCATTAGGATCACAGCAGACTTTTCAACACAAACACTCAATGCAAGGAGCGTGTGGAGAGAAGTATTTCAAGCATTGCAGGAAAACAACCTCCAACCTAGACTGCAAAACTATCTTTCAGAATAGACGGGGAAATAAAATACTTCCATGATAAAGAACACCTAAAAAACTTCACAAATAGGAAACCTGCACTCCAAAACATCCTAAAGAACATCTTGGGAAAAAAACACAGAAAATTCCATACCTACGAGACCCAGGAGAGTGAATTCATTGGGGCAAACAAGAAACTAAATAAAAAAGCCGAAAAGCAAAGAAGAAAAGAACCGAGAACAGGGAAACATGGCAGCTCTGAATATGTCCATATCAGTCATAACCATTAATGCCAATGGACTCAATGGGCCAATTAAAAGACACAGACTGGCAGATTAGATCAAGAAGCAAGTTCCTACAATCTGCTGCATACAGGAAACACACCTAATTCAGAAGAAAACCTATAGACTGAAAATAAAAGGTTGGAAAACAATCCTCCATGCCACAGGAAACTTCACAAAAGCAGGAGTGGCTATCTTGTTTGCAGATAAAATAGATTTCAAACCCAGACTGATTAAAAGAGATAAAGAAGGTCACTATAATCTCACACAGGGAACTATCCAAGAAAAAGAAGTAACAATCATAAATATTTATGCACCAAACTCTAATGCACCCAACTATATAAAACAAATAGTACTGGACATCAAAAACCAGTTATCCATTAATACAATAGTAGTAGGGGATTTTAGTACTCCACTGTCAGAAACTGACAGATCAACTGGACAAAGAATCAATAAGGAAATAATTAAGCTAAATCAAACTTTTGAGCAAATGGACTTATTAGATGTCTACAAAATTTTTCACCCTTCAAAGCGAGAATATACCTTCTTCTCAGGTGCTCATGGATTATGCTCCAAAATAGATCACATTCAAGTCCATAGAACAAGCTTAAGTAAATGCAAAGGAATCAAAGTTATCCCCTGCATACTATCAGACTACAGTGCCTTGAAACTAGAGCTGAATAGAAGAAATTCCAAGATCCTCACAACACATGGAAATTGCACAACACTCTGTTGCCCAAAAAATGGGTGACAAAAGAAATTAAAGAAGAAATTAAATAGTTTCTACAACTAAATGAGAAGCCCGGCACAATATACAGGAATTTATGGGACACAATGAAAGTAGTCGTGCATGGGAAATTCATAGCAGTGAACACCTACACTCAGAAAATAGAGCAAACTGAAATAAAAAATCTAATGATGAACCTCAGACAATTAGAAAAGGAGGAGCAAAACAAACCCAAAGCACATACTAGAGAGGAAATTATAAGGATCAGAGCAGAAAATAATGCAGTGGAGACAAAAAGAACAATATAAAGAATCAATGAATCAAAGAGTTGGTTCTTTGAAAGGATAAATAAGATCAACACACCATTAGCCACCCTTATGAAACAAAGGAAGGAAAAGGCTCAAATCCATGCTATAAGGAATGAAAATGGGGGAATCAGCAGAGACCCAGAGGAATTCAAAGGATCATAAACACGTACTTTGAAAATCTATTCACCAAGAAGATAGAAAATCTAAAAGAAATGGATAGATTCCTAGGCACATAAGAACTTCCAAAGCTGAATGAAGAGGATATAAAAATGTTAAGTAACCCGATATTGATCTGGAAAATTGAAAATGTAATAAAAAACCAACCAACAAATAAAAGCCCTGGTCCTGACGGTTTCACTGCTGAATTCTACAAAACTTTTAAAGAAGAGTTAATACCAGTACTTCTCCATCTCTTTAATGAAATTGAAAGGGAAGCAGTACTTCCCAAATCATTCCTGAACCATCACCTTGATTCCAAAGGCAGGGAAGGATCCCACCAAAAAAGAAAACTACAGGCCAATCTCTCTAATGAACATTGACTCAAAAATCCTCAATAAAATGCTGGCAAACAGAATACAGAGAGTTATGAAGAAAACCGTACACCCTTATCAAGTCAAATTTATCCCAGGGATGCAAGGCTGGTTCAACATACGTAAATCAGTCAATATAATACACTATATGAACAGACTCAAGGGCAAAAACCATATGATTATCTCAATAGGTGCAGAAAAAGCATTTAACAAAATCCAACACCCATTTATGATCAAAACTCTACAGAGAATTGGAATTGATGGACTTTATCTCAATATAATACAAGCTATTTATGAGAAACCAACAGCCAGCATCATACTCAATGGGCAAAAAGCTGAAACCTTTTACACTAAGGTCAGGAACGAGAGAAGGATGCCTGCTGTCCTCACTCTTGTTAAATATAGTACTGGAAAAGTTAGCCATAGCAATCAGGCAGGACAAATATAGAAAAGGAATAAAGATAGGGAAGGAAGAAGTTAAACTGTCATTATTTGCTGATGATATGATACTCTATCTAGAGGATCCCAAATAATCAAAAGACTGCTAGATTTAATTACCAAATTTGGTAGTGTTGCTGGATACAGGGTCAATACTCAAAAATCAACAGCCTTTCTCTACACAAACAACAGACTCACTGAAAGAGAAATTGGGGAGTCAATCCCTTTCACAGTAGCACCCACAAAAATGAAATATCTAGGAATCAACCTAACAAAGGAAGTGAAAGACCTCTACTCTGAAAACTATAGGACTTTGAAAACTGAAATAGAAAAGGAAACCAGAAAGTGGAAAGATATCCCTTGTTCCTGGGTAGGGAGAACCAACATCGTCAAAATGGCTATACTCCCACAACTACTATATAGATTCAATGCAATTCCAATTGAAATTCCAATGGTATACTTTACAGAGTTAGAGAAAATAATACAAAAATTCATCCTGAAACACAAGTAACCTAGAATAGCAAAAGCAATTCTAAGCAACCATGACATGGCAGGGGGTATTACAATCCCCAATGTAAAACTCTACTATAAAGCCGCTGTGATAAATGCTGCATGGTACTGGCAAAGTAACAGACCCGAGGACCAGTGGAATAGATTAGAAGACCCAGAAACAACTCTAGATACACTAAGCCACCTTATCTTTGACAGAGGAGCCAAACATCCCCAATGGAAGAAAGACAGCCTATTTAACAAATGTTGCTGGAAAAACTGGGCTTTAACCTGCCAAAAGCTAAAGCTAGACCTATCTCTTTCACCATTCACAAAACTTAACTCACAATGATACAAGACTTAAACATTAAAACAGAAACCATAAACCTGGGTAAAATTCGTGGAGACATTGGCTTAGGCAGAGACGTTATGAATAAAATCTCTATAGCACAAGAACTAGCAAAAAGAATAAAAAAATGGGATCTCATCCTACTGAATAGCTTCTGCACAACCAAAGAAATCGCTGGCACTGCTAAAAGACAACCAACAACACAGGAAAAAATCTTTACTAGCTGTTTATCAGACAAAGGGCTATTATCTATAATATATAAAGAACTCAAACAGATCAACCTCCCCAAGTTTAAATACCCAATTAAAAAGTGGGCATCTGAAATGAACAGACACTTCTCAGAGGCAGAAGTCAAAGCAGCTAAGAAGCATCTGAAGAAATGTTCAACATCACTTGTCATTTGAGA
>PVIC010039234.1:0-17219 GCA_004025085.1 Thryonomys swinderianus
GCTTTGTAGTTCAGGCTGGCCCTGAGCTCACTATGGTGCCCAGGCAAGCTGCCGCGAACTCAGCAATCCTCCTGCCTCTGCCTCCCGAGTGCTGGGATTAAGACGTGAGCCACCACGCCTGGCATTGTGGTATGCGGTGTTGATTGTTGGTGGGCGTGAGTCTCCACGCCCAGCATTATATGTGGTTACCGGGGATTGAACTCAGGACCTTGAGCTTGCGAGGCACTCGCCGGAACCACTGAGCTAACCCTCCAGGCCCAAAATATATTCTTAATCTAGAGAGGGAAGAGAAAAAAAAATCTACAGAGGAACTTCATACAGGCCACATACATGAACTTAAGTGAAATGGAAAATACTTAATTTCAACAGAACAACTAAGCAAGTGTTAAACTGCTTACCTTCGTGCTGCATCAAAATTACTTTTTACAAAATCATTAAAAGGTCGCATATGTTCTTCTTTTGTGAAGAGAACATGATTGGCAATACTCTGAAGTATCTAAACAATCAAAGAAGGTAATAATCAGATCATTTACTATATAAAATCTATATCCTAATATATACTTTTTTCTTTTTCTAACATTGGGGATTGAACCTAGGGCTTGCTCATGATAAGCAAGTACTTTATCAGTAAACTACATTCCCAGCACCACCTTTACGTTATTTGTTTATTTTTTTGAGACGGGGTCTTGCTTTGTAGTTCAGGCTGGCCTTGAGCTCACTATGTAGCTCAGGCAAGCCTTGAACTCAGCAAACCTCCTGCCTCTGCCTCCTGAGTGCTGGGGTTACAGGCATGAGCCACCACGCTGGGCACTATGGTATGCAGTGCTGATTGCTGGTGGGTGTGAGTCACCAGCCCAGTATTGTTGTAAATGGTTACCGGATCGAACCAGGGACCTTATGCTTGCTAGGCAGGCACCCAAATCACTGAGTTAAATCTCTGGCACATTTCTATGTTATTTTGACAGAGGTTCTTGCTAAGATGCCCAGACTGGTCTTGAATTCATTATCCTCCTGCTTCAGTCTTTAATTTATTTTAAAATAAATATGAATTTTCTTATTGATATAATTTGTCCAGGCAGTAAAAGTCATTTCTATTCTTCCCAAATAAAAATATAATTATGCATACCTCTTTAAAAATTAAGTATCATTTTTTTTGAGACAGGGTCTCACTTTGTAGTTCAGGCTGGCCCTGAACTCATTATGTAGGCTGGGCTGCTAGCCTTGAACCCACAGGAATCCTGCCTCTGCCTCCTGAGTGCTCAGATTACAGTCATGAGTCACCACACCTGGCATTGTGGTATGTGTTATGGGGAATCAAACTTGGGACCTCGCACTTGCCAGGCAGATCTAGGAAGTACTGAGCTAAGTTCCTGGCCCTTATGTATCTTTTTAAATTAAAAAAAAAAACCCTACAGTTTACATTTCTGCATTCTATGTCCATTTCAACCTTTGCAGAATAATTACACAACAAATCATCTGTGGAAGATGAAACATTTGTTAAAATATTTTCTCTTAATAATACAGGTACCTGGGCCAGAGATTTAACTCAGTGATTCTGGCACCTGCTTTGCGCAAGGTCCTGAGTTCGATCCTGATAACCACATACAATGCTGGGCATGGTGATCATGCCCACCAGCAATCAATACCACATACCACAGTGCCGGGTGTGGTGGCTCACGCTGGTAATCCCAGCACTCGTGAGGCAGAGGCAGGAGGATTGCTGAGTTTGAGGCTTGCCTGGGCTACAGTGAGCTCAGGGCCAGCCTGGACTACAAAACCAGACCGTGTCTCAAAAAAAAAAAAAAAAAAAATACAGGTACCTGAGTAATAAATTCATTTGTAATACAAACAAAATAAAAAAAAATTTTTTTGATACCAGGGATTGAACTTGTACTTGCGAGGGAGGCACAAGAAACACTTAACTAAATCCCCGGCCAAACAAAATTTTGTAAAAAGCACATAGTTGAAAATCAGAGGTCACTTCAAAAGTAAATTTAAGATAAAGTATTGTATGAACAATTAACAATCCAGTTGGAAGTAAAATTAAGATAGCTAGATTTTCAAAATAATTCACCTTTGACATTAACTTCAAGCCCCTTTCGATTCTAGGTAGTGGCTTTTTATCTAAAATCCCTGCTTCATATGGTGAGACAATGGCAGGATTAATAAATCTGAGGAACATGGCACTTCCTACTGCACCGATGCTGTTCTGAGGGAAGCGCTGGCTAACCACCTAAAAACAAGAAATTGAGAATTGAGTATGCAATTTGAATTAAAATAAAGAAATGGGAACAAAGAGCACAAATGTCAAACTTCACATACAAAAAAACCCTCTCAATCAATCTACATATGAATGTTATTTTCTTGCTTCTCCACAAACATTAGAAGATAAAGTTAACTGCTTAACACTAATCTTATATCATTTTAGAGCACAATTAAGGTATCTCAGAAGAAAAACCTTCTAGATGAGTGTAGAAGAGTCCTGAAAAAAGAGCTTATCATCATCACTTATAATGCAAATCTGATGAATAATGAAAGCAAACACAATTTCACATAAAGATTAACATAGATTACAAAGATTAACATGAAAGTACAGTCAACTTTTATAAGGCAAAAGCTATGTTTTCAACATCATACCTCTGAGACTCCTATGGCTAGAAATATTTATGTGTTGTTGTACAGCAGTTACAACTTAATTTTTTGAGAAAAAATGTTTGCTCTTTGCCAAACAAAAATCTTTAGTTTTCTAATGGGAGAGAAAAACTACTTACAATCAATGTTACTGCCAGTTCCTTTATTTCACCAGAATGTTTTACAGTATAAAGACCTATTATTTTAACCATGGAGGAATGAGGTTTCTTGGGGAACCTAAGAGAAAGAAAGGGTCCCACCAGAACAGAGAACCCCAATGTCTACCTCAATTTATAGATCTGCCAAGTAATAAAAATTAAATATTCAGGAAATGGTTGCCTATTCTGAAAAGCAACACAAATCCTACTTCTAAAATAGATTTACCTTCTCTTGAGACAATAGTAGGGACATTAAATTGGGAAATATAAAACTGGCTCGGTCACATGACTTCCTAGTGGTCCCCTTTTTAAAACATAAAAATTCCATCATTCCAGAATTCACATTTTCATATACACCACATACATACTTATTCCTAAGGAAAATATTTAATGTTTAAATCCCCACAGCTATTCTTGCTTGCTGTTACTAGCTGCTGCTCAACGCGGTGATGCAGCAATGGTGAAGCTGTGCCGCTCACTTACTATAGTACTCTGGCATACCATGGATGGACCTGGGCTACAACATGTGGGGTTGGGGGAGAAAAATGGGCTATATGTGCACAATTTCCCATAACTCTGCTTGTCTTCCTCAGGCCTAAATAAAGTAATATTTCTTGTTAGGAATTTACATGATGCAATGACTAGATTAACTCTGGAATAAATGGCTATTTTACTTCATTGCATCCCATTTAGTGCTTCCTGGAGTCCACATTTTGTATGTGTCCTTATCTACTGCCTGTATGCTCAAAATGTTTTTATTATCTCTAAGATGAAACTAGTAAAATTAAGATTTTTGAAAAATGACTTTTTAACATAAAGAAAATCTTTATAATGAAGTAACATTTGAGGTATGTTTCAAGTAATATATCCCTATATTGACTTACACTATGTAGCTCAGGAAGTTTGAGTTCAATGTATGAAGAGTCATCTTACATGTAAGTAAAAGAAAGCTCACATCTGTTTTGGCAGAAAGGCTTTAAAACTTACATGTTTATTTTTAGCTGAAATACACTTTTAAATATAGAATTAAGAAGGAAATGAAAATGCCTTTACTATTTCACTATAGTATTGAACCTTTGAGGGGATTAGTACCCTCTTAAATCTTGTAAAAAGTTAGAAAAAAGAATGTATGCATTCACACAGACAAAAGTCATCAGATAATTTCAGCGTCTTCCTGGATTACCAGTGACTGAGAACTTCTTTTAGAAATCCCAAATTTTAATCTTAAGTAAGATATTGATACACCTACAAAATCTAGAAGTGTTTTAAGGAATGACTTAGCAGAAGGGTTGCTTTATTATGTTTGATTTTGGGGTACTGGGGATCAAATTGTGGGTTTTGTATGTGTTAAATACATGTTCTACCACTGAGCTACATCCCCTGCTTCAGTTCAATGCTCATAGTTAATTTTAACTATATTGCCTAAAAATAATTAGTAACCTACTCAGTTTAACCCATTAAAATCCTTAAAGTTTTTAAAAAGCAAGAGTCACAGTTTCATTTTCAAAGAGCTGTTTGAAAAAACACTAACCTTTTGGGAAAGTGTCTCATAAATATCAGCAAAAGGTATGCATTTAAAAAGCTCTTTTAAAAGGTAACTTTTGAAGCTGGATGTGATAGCACATACCTGTAACCCCAGAACTCTGGGAGAATGAGGCAGGAGGATTGCAAGTTCAAACCTAGTCTGGGAAATTCAGCAACTTAGTTAAACCCTGTCTCAAAATATCAACCAACAAAAAAATAAATGGGCTGGGGATATAGCTCAGTACAAATGCCCTACATTTAATTCCCAGCATCCCTCTACCCCCAATAAAAACCCCACATCTTTTCTTTCCCATACTGGGAATTGAATTCAGAGGCTTGTGTATGCCAAGCAAGTGCGTCTACCACTGAGCTACAACCACAACCTCTTACACATGTGCAAATTAAAGTAGCTATTTTCTGTTTTTCTCTGCAATAAAGACCTTTTAATGTATAAGTTATATTGATTCCTGATTTATACGTACTAGTTCTCACTGCCTCAGAATTTCAGGGAAGTTTAAGTGAATTATTTCCTAAATTCTGAAGTTCACAAAACGTACTATATTTTTACCATCTTTCACATCTCAAAAAAAAAAAAAAAAAGAAATAATGTCAAAACCTAAAGTTTCCCCACCTGAGAAATATAATTATTTCGTGTTTCATATAAATTTGTATTAACATAGTTTTGGAACACCAGATAAAACATAGTATTAACAGGAATGCTGTTAAACAGGTTTCATCAATCAATTTATAAAACAAATGCTTTTTAGCCGGGTGTGGTGGCTCACGCCTGTAATCCCAGTACTCGGGAGGTAGAGACAGGAGGATTGCTGAGTTCGAGGCTTGCCTGGACTACATAGTGAGCTCAGAGCCAGCCTGAACTACAAAGTGAGACCCTGTCTCAAAAAAAAAAAAAAACAAAAACACAAATGCTTTTTGCTTTTGCCACTAATTAACATCACTGTAATTTACCTCACACCTCTTTTTTCCCCGTCTTCTTCTTTTTCCTCTTTTGGTTCTAGGGTTTAACCCAAGGCATTCTCCTACTAAGCTTTATTCATTTAAATTTGGGAACAAGGTCTAAGTTACCCAAAGGATAGTTTTGAACTTGCTTTCCTGCCTCAGCTTCTCAAATATTCTGATTACAGGTGTGCAGCACTGCACCTAACTGCTCTTTTTTTCTTTTAAATGTGTAAAAATCTAATTTGGATCCATAAGACTTCTAAGGCTGCCAACTCGTGTAGTTTATGTGTTAAAAACAATTATCAGCCAATGTCCCTTTTATTTCCTTTGGTAAAAGCAAAACTACAAATTGTAAATTAATGCAGTTATAAATTGTACATCAACATGAGGGTCACTACCTATATAGACGGTTAATTACAGCAAACTCTCCATTAGGTCACCAATTTTTAAAGTAAATGTAATTATGCATTATGTTTTAATATAATAAACAGAATTATCTATAATACTAGCATAGCTACATAGCAGAAGCTAGAAACTTTTCTTGATATTTTATGTATCCTAATACTCCACAAAACAAGATGGCTTGCTCTTTAAAGATTAGATTCTGATAAGCAAATAACTCCCCAAAAAATGACATTTTAAACTTATAATGACTATACTATCTTACTTTGAAATGTCCTCTAAAAAATGTCAAATTACCAATTAGATTCTCATTTCCAGGAGGACCGTGTATCACCTGTGCTGAGAAATACATTCCAAAACTTAGTGTTACCCAGACCATTTTTTAAAAATCTGAAAATCACTAGGGAAAAAAAAAAACATTTCAAGGAACAAATGTTAGACAAAATTTTAGTAAATAAAGCAATATTAGGAAGGCCAGAAAACATGCTCTAGAGAAACAAAGAAAACCTAATTTTTAATTTATGTGACATAGTACACCACAGCATTAGTGTGACACTGAATAGGATTAGAAACAGTAAATTAATTTCAACAGTGATGGTGTATTATGTTAAGCACACATGAGAATTAGAAGGCTAAAGCATTAGAACGAAATCTTTTTTAATCAAGAAGGTTGTTCATTCATTTGCACATAGCTGACCAAATTTACTCTACTTAAAAAGAAAATCTTGAATGGATACAGAGAACTAAATATCTCTAAATTTTAATTTAACCCTGAATTTAAAATAGAAATGTGTATGAAAGCTTAAACAAATGAAAAATAAAATTAGACAAACTCTATATTTCAAATTACTCTATTTTAAGAAAACTGACTTCTAAAAATTTTCATACATCTTCTTTACAATCACCTATCTCTACCAAGACAGGACTCAGTGTGATAAAGATAAGCCACACTGACAGGTAATGACAAATTTAAAATGAATGCAAGCCAAATTGTTGTGACAAATTCCACTCACTGGAAAATAATGATTATGATTATCATAATTTTCTTCCTCTTAAACAAGGGTAAGTTTGTAGAAATAGGGAGTATATTTGCAAAATGAAATATTTCTCTAAAATATGGGCTCAGTTTTCATCTCAATATAATATTGATTTTTCAGTCAGGTAGTTATTCTACTAGTAAATTTTGCCATCAGAATTTCTATAATCTAAGGGAAAACTTCTAAATTCTGGCTGAGACTGTTTTCATAAAAATGCAAGGAATGAAAAAGAAAATTTAGCAGCTTTTAAATTAAATTTAGAAAGTGATACTTTCTGACAGAGTGCTTGTCAAGCATGCACAAGAGCCTGGGGTTCAACCCCCAGCACTGCAGAGAAAAAAAAAAACAAAAAAACAGAAAGTGACACTTTCCCACCAAATATTTCTCAAAATTAAGAAAATCTTTCATAGGAAAAGAAACAACTCATATATGACCTGCAAACAAGAGGCAAGAATGAAGACAGTCAGCATTTCCTAAGGCCTTGAAATTAAGTTTCTTTTGCATTCATTTATAATTTTTAAAATGAAAATAAAATTAGACCAAGGATATCCAATGCAACAAATGCCCACGATATGCCTTTGGGATAAATCAAACCAAAGGAACACAGAGAATGTTTCAATGTAACTTAATTCCAGGGTTAATTGAAATGAAAGCTATTTTGTGCCAGAATTAGTAGAATGATTTTACAGTGAAGGTCAAATAGACTGAAGTGAAAATGTTCTTAACAAACAGCAAAAGATTTTTTTGGTTTGCTTTGAAAGAAACAGCTAATAAAAAGTTCTCCAAACTTACTGATTTTTTGTTTTCCTTTTTTTCTTTTACTGTAGCTTTATTCAGTAGGGAGTGGCAAGTTGCCTACAGAACAGAGATGAGCACAAACAAGTCACAGCACCGACTACATACAGCAACAAAACAATGTTGGCTTGTACATAAAATTACACGATAAAATGTAACACAAATGGAATCAACAAAAAAAATTAGAAGTCAACTGAATTTTGTGGGATGAATTTTAATTCTGGATTTTAATTTTTATTACATTTCTAAAGGCAAGCACTATATAAACAGCAAGAAATGTTGAGACCCAATCATGTCTACTATTTCTGGCTATGAATCACAGTAAAGTTTTCCCCAAGTAAATTTGCAGATATGGAATTTACATTTTAATTAATTCCTGGCTTCTGATAAATTTTATATAAAATGTTCATTACAAGTAGATCACATACTGAGAAGAGGTTGTTGTGCCTGTATAATTTTTTTCTGTTATATAAAATATTTCTCTGTGTATCCTTCAATTGACTTAGTTTTTTTCCAATATCTGGCATTTAATTAAAGTTACACTGACTGAAATAAATGTAAAGATAATATAAAAATTCACTTCAGAGATTTTGAATTAGAAGTCTCTCTAAAAAAGATTACAGTTAAGGTTTCATGTATTTTTCAATATTTGTATGTTGCTAATCAGAGAATGTTAAAAGCTCTGCAGTATTTGGGAGGAAAATGTTATTAGCTTAACTAGAAAAAGCATTCATATTAAAGTTAAGATACTGAAGAGACAATCATAGAATAAAACTATAAGCCATCTGAAAACTTTTCACTTATTACAGCTGAGCATTTACTAGAACTGTCCTCCCATCCCCGCACTCATAAAAACCAGACCTACTGGTTCATCTCAGAGCTCCTTCTGGGCTGAAGAGTTCTTTCAAAATGAGAAGATTTCTGACTAGACTACAATAGGCAGAATAATTATTTTAAAAATATTTTTAAACCAGCAATTTTTTTTTTTTGAGACAGCATCTCACTTTGTAGTTCAGGCTGGCCCTGAGCTCACTATGTAGCCCAGGCAAGCCTCAAACTCAGCAGTCCTCCTGTCTCTGCCTCCTGAGTGCTGGGATTACAGGCATTGAGCCACCATGCCCAGCATTTAAACCAGCAATTTTTGAATCCACTACACAGTGCATTTTATTCTAGGAATTCTGTCAACGTATACCGTAACCCTTAAAACTTGGGCTTAAAGTTAGTTTGACATCCATTCACCCATACACACATGCATGCATCCATCCAGGTAATTCTTGCACACATACATGCCAGATTCTAAACACTGGAAGCAGCAGTAAAACAAGAAGAAAGTCTTTTATGTCTATGAAATTTAGATTCAGACTTTAGAAACAAAAATATTAGTAACCATATAAAAATTCATATTCATTTTTTCAATGATATACAGCTATCATTTATAGCCTTAAATGATTCTGTAGATTAAAAAAGCACATTTACTGCAAAAAGTGATATTTACTTAGAATCATAATAGCTCGGGCCAGAATTTGCTTACCATAACATAAAAAAAGTATCTATTTTGAGAATTAATTTCTCTTTATTCCAAACTATTGGAGGAAAAATGGGAAAAAAAGAGAAAATGACTTAATTATAAATTGGACACATGTTCACAGTTAAGCCTGCCTACCTGCTTGCCTGCCTTCCTTCCTTCCTTCTTGAGACAGGGTCTCGATTTGTAGTTCAGGCTGGCCATGAGCTCACTATGTAGCCCAGGCAAGCCTTGAACTCACAGCAATCCTCCCTGCCTCCAGAGGGCTGGGATTACAGGCATGAGCCACCACACCTGTATGTGGTATATGGTACTGAGAATCAAACTAGGGACCTTGCACTTGCGAGGCAGACACTGGAACCATTGAGCTAAATCTCCGGCCCATTCCTATGTAACTTTAAACCACTCCACTAACAGGGCACGCAAAACAATAGAGCTGAATGCTGGACGTGGTGGCTCACGCCTGTCTTTCCAGCACTCGGGAGGCAGAGACAGGAGGATTGCTGAGTTCGCGGCGGCTTGCCTGGGCACCATAGTGAGCTCAGGGCCAGCCTGAACTACAAAGCGAGACCCTGTCTCAAAAAGCAAAACAAAACAAAACAAAACAAAAAAACCCCAAAACAATAGAGCTGAGTAAACACGACACATAAAGGCTCAAAGACCAAAATATAAACTCAAGTAAGAAGAGCTAATGCTCAGTTTTTTTCCTAGTAACATACTAATTTAGCTTTCAAACTTTCCTAAGTAGTTTCCAAAAGCACAAGCTATGTTTACGAACGGAAATTAAAAAATCAACTATTCTATCCTTCCCAGTAGAATATAAAAGTACCATTATGCTACTGCCAGATTCAGAAGGGCAAAAATAAAGCAAAAAAGAGAAGATGAATAAAAACAAGAACAAGCCAAAGGAAGAAAGTGGCTTTGGAAAAAGGCTCAATTTAAAAAAATGAGATAAAAGATTATTTTTTTATATTTACTTTTAGTGAATGAAAAACTTGTTATCAATCACATACTAAAAACCAAAATCTTATTTATAGCCAAACTCTGCTCCAAATGACTGCTCTCTCACAATGTTAAATTTCTCCAAAATTTCAAAATAATGCACTGACATATACTTATGTAATGTTTTAAAAGAATGATTTTATGAAACATTTCACATACATTAACTGTATTAAGGTAGTATAGTTTATTATGAAACACATAGTGTTTGGTAAGCCGCCAGTCATCATTTGGCTCTATTTCCACTACTGTATTTCCTTCCCTTCCTAACCATGAAAACAGGCAAGAATTTTGCTCAGTTAAGTAAAAGGAAAGGGAAAATTTGTTCCTTTATTAAATATTTTCTACTTACTAAGTATCATCCTTTAATATTATCAATAGCATGGTCTCAAATTAGTGTCTATATTTCTGATGATATAAAATATTTTTCATTTAGGACAATAACCACCTGGAGAATTTCTACTAAAATCTACTGGAGTCATACAATCAGGTCACCAGTCTCTTTTAATTTTTAAAGTCTTTTAATTTTTAGTTCAAGTCAAAGCCACTGTCACTTAGAAACCAATTTGCTCTCTGAAAACAGTTAATAATACTACACAACCCAACCAAGAAGCTGACCCAAGCTGTTTTTAATGTGCTCACCCTTTCTGATCTGCCTGGTTTTATGAAAAGAAAATCTGTGAGTTAGATAAGTCTAAATAAGGTTTAAGCTTAAGAGATAATATTCACTATATAACGATTCATATTAGAACTAACCAGCCTCTAGGTTCAGATTTAACTAGCTGAATAAATTGTATGGGGTTACCTATGCTTCCTTGGGCCTTTTGAAAAGGTAATAAAATCAAAAATAAAGCAGAAGAAACTTAATGCTAAATATGCTTTACCATCCATGTATACTGTAAAAAGTTTTCTTTTTATAGATATAGCAGATGTATCTTTAAAAATACCAATGGGAAAATTTCCCCACAGAGCAGCCTCCAAAAACTTTTTTAAATGGTGATTTTACTGAAGCTGTTAATGTTTCTAAGCAACTGGAGGCTGTGTGCTAAAAAGCAAATGGCTGGGGATGACTCTACAAAAAAGAGAGATACAGGCATGGATTTTTTTTTTTTTTTTTTCTTGAGACAGGGTCTCACTTTGTAGTTCAGGCTGGCCCTCAGCTCACTATGGAGCTCAGACAAACCTCAAACTCAGCAATCCTCCTGTCTCTCTGCCTCCTGAGTGCTAAGTGCTGGGATTACAGGTGTGAGCCACCACAACTGGCACTGTGGTATGTGGTACTGATTGGTGGTGGGGTGAGTCACCATGCCCCCAGCATTGTATGCGGTTACCAGGGATCGAACTCAGGACTTTGCGCTTGCGAGGCAGGCATGGGAACCACTGAGCTAAATCTTGGGCCGAGGCATGGAGTTTGATAAATATGTAAACTTCTTCCCCAGCCCCAGCCCCAAATTCCAAAGCAACAATTTATCTTCCTTCTCAAAAGGCTCATGTGGATTTGCAGAACACCTCCTGCAATAAATCATTTTTATAAATGTAAATGTAATTTAAAAAGAGGAGAAACCACAAAAGAGTGAAGACCTAATTCCTTCAACAAGAGGGGAATGATTGGACCTCTGAACTCCGAAGTATTACTTCCAATGGTAAGTCTGAGATGAGAAAGTCTAACAACTTGGTCTGAATGATGATACAATAGATCTTATATAGCAGAATAATACATAAACATAACAGTCTCCTAGGAAAACAAGAGTCAAGCCAATAATATTTTAATGAAGAAAACAAAATTACAGATCAAGAAGTAATTCATGATGCAAAGTGAGGGACCTGCCTGTAGTGTGAAAACACTAAGTAATTTAGGCAAAAGATAACAAAATTCCATAATGTATATAACTTCAGCCACACTCATCACATTCAATATTCAATAAATTTTAAATATACTCCGAGTGCAAGAAAAATTTAATATTTTAAAGTATTCTCTTAAAATACTTCAAAAATGTCCAAAGAAAAACTGAAGTTTTCTCCAAAGCCAACTCCAACAATTCAACGTATTATTCACCCAACTGATTCAGTCAAATACCCAAGGTCAGTAGCTAACTCTTTGGTCAAGCATTTTGCTAAATTCACCTTTGGATTAATAATGGCAACCTCAACTTTATGCATACCTGGTATAAACAGTGGCACACACTTCGAAGCTGAGGAGGAAATTCTGAGGAGGAACTGATAATGGCATGGAAGAACTTTTCTGTCATCAGAAGGAGCTTCCGCTGGTTTTCTTCAAGACTCTCTGAGGGTTCTAACCTACAGAAAAACGAGAAGTTTAAAAGAAACGAAGTCGCTCCTTAAAAAAGACTCTAAAAGATATTCAGCCAGATGCAATGTGAAGACTTTTGATCCTGATTTGAATGAACAACAAATTTGTAAAAAAGGCAAATTTTTTTTTTTTTTTTTTGAGACAGGGTCTCGCTTTGTAGTTCAGGCTGGCTCTGAGCTCACTATGGAGACCAGGCAAGCCTCGAACTCAGCAATCCTCCTGTCTCTGCCTCCCAAGTGCTGGGATTACAGGCGTGAGCCACCACGCCCAGCTGATTTTATTTTATTTTTTTGAAAAAGGCAATTTTGAAACAGAAAAATTTAATAAAATATTTTAAAGAATTAAGATGTACTTTGTATATGTACCAGCTCTGCATGAGGAATGTAATCATGTACTGCAAACATTTTACCAATTTAAAAAAAACCACGTGCTGCCTCATGAGCCACTCTTGGGCATTTAATTTTTCAGACACAGACACATAGATAAAATTTCCTATGAAATCTTTATAGAAGAGAAAATGCTGCCACTTACTTTTGAGGTGATAACTGTTGAATCATTGTTAGAAATGCCAAGCAATTAAAATGTATTTTATTATGATCTGATATAATTTTACTTTCTAATAAACACTGATACCACAAAGAAAATATGTTAGAGACTAATTTTGATTTGGGGAGGTGCAGAAACACTTGGGCAGTGTGTGTACATGTGTTCGCAGTCTGTATCTGCCAGAAACATTATTTCCAGGATTTGCTTTACAATGCCTGAACAAAACGGGGTACAAGTGGAGGAGACAGCCAAAACAAGCATGGCAGGAATTTCTGGTTCACTCTCCTCTGTGTAAGCCTATATAACAAAAATCAACACATATACGATGATGTGAGCTTCAAAGATCTTCCCTAACACTAATAATATTCATGTTTCCTCCTACATTTTGTTTTTCTTATCCACACATATGAAGATTTTGTGCATTCACTTTATTGCATAATAGTACATTGTATACCACGCTTTTGTGGAGGTTGTTGGTTGCTTGTGTAGTACTAGAGATCAAAACTACACCCTCACATTGGTAGGCAAGCATTCTATCACTGAGCTATACCTCTAGGCCTAATATTATGCTATGAAAATTTTAAAATACTAAAAATTTGAAAAAAAATGAAAATTTTAAAATACTTCACTTTTATGGACATCATTCCAATGAATATTCTTGTATGTATGCAAGAGTTTCTCTGTGGCAACTAACTAAAAATGAGCAATTGAGCATATGAAAATTTAAATTATGTATTAATAGCTCTACAACCAGCAATATCTAAAAATTCACTGCATTCTCAGTTTACAAGTTGAGTATACCTTACCTGAAATGCTTTGGACTAGAAGTGTTTTGGAGTTTTTTGTGATTTTGCAGTATTTGCATATACTATACCAGTTAGGCATTCCAAACCAATAATCTGTAAAGCTCCAAAATCTGAAAATATTTGAGGACTGTGATGATCAGAAATTTCAGATTCTGAAGCATTTCAAATTTGTGGATTATGGAGGTCAACCTATGTCAGAGTACTAGGTAAGAAAGGATATTTCATATTTTCAGCCTTTATATCCATGAATTCTAGTAAAATATTAAATTTGTGGCCACTCAGGTTTCCTCTATTTGGAAACTTTTTATATGCACTCTGACTTATTAAATATTACCTATCCCTCCCAGTGGGACCTAAAACAAAGTATCTTAAAACGGATTGTTCCTCTTATTTATCTTGTGTTTCCCTCTTAATATAAATGGTACTATCACATCATTGAATATAATATAAATGGGGTTAATCACATCATTGAGGCTCTGATGTCACTTTTGGCAACTTCATTATTCCCCATGTCCAATCACTGTTGCTGATTCTTATCAATATGACTTATAAAGACAGTGTCATGTTTAAAGCTAGAGTTGCCAAATGCAGAGTACTCAGCTTCTCTGAGCCTCATTTTTTCTCATCAGTAAGACAGTAATACTAGTTCTTATTTTATGGTTTTACTTTTTTTGCAAAGGCTACAAAACCTACAAAGCTCTACTTCCTGTCTGGTCCAATTCAAACTCTCAAAACATTTTCCTTATAAAACTCACCACTTAAATATCTGTTATGTGTTGCAACACCTGGGCTAAACTAAATTCCTTGAAGGAAGTGTTCAACTTTGGTATACCCAGACTTGCTAAGGTCCTGAAGTCCAGGCTAGAGAAAGTCAGCCACCTCCGTTACTGAAGTTATCTTCAAGGCCAAAGATGTGGGGGTGGGCACATTAGTAGAGAAGGCAAATATAGAAATGTATTTGAGGACATCAAGCAATTTTTTTTGCCAACATCAAAGGGCTATATTGACTCATGTTGCCCCACTCACAATAGTGAGTGGCAAAAATTTATTCTGGGATGTGGTGACTCTTCATTAGCCTATTTCCTGAGATATAACAACATTAAAATCAAGCCAGTTAATAACCCTACAATGGCGTCTAAGTGTTCAAATGAAAAATCATGCTTTTCACTTTAAATCAAAAGCTCCAACTGATTAATCAATGAGACATATCTGGCTGAAATGGACTGGAAGCTAGGTATCATGGGCCAATTAGTCAAACTATGAATTAAAAAAAACTATTCTAGACAATGAACACATGAACAGTGAAATAAAGTGAAATAGCCTTGATAGGGAGAAAATTTGAATGGTCTGGATAGAAGATAAAATACACCAAAATATTCCCTTAAGCCAAAGCCTAAACCAGAAAAAGACCCTAACTCTTTAATTCTACAAAGGCTCAGAGAGGTGAGAAGGCTGCAGAACTAAGTCTGCAGAGAGCCAGGGCTGGTGGCATACTTGGGCGGCTGAGGCAAAAGGATCAATGAGAGTTCAAAGCCAGCCTGAACTACATAGTGAGACAAAACAAAACAAAACAAAACAAAAAACCCAAAGTCTGAAAGTACTGCTTTGCGAGATTTAAGAAAAGAAGCCATGCGGGCCAGAGGGTTAGCTCAGTGGTTCCGGCGCCTGCCTCGCAAGTACAAGGACCTGAGTTTGATCCCCGGTAACCACATATAATGCTGGGCGTGGAGACATGCCCACCAACAATCAACACTGCATACTACAATGCCGGACGTGGTGGCTCACGCCTGTCATCCCAGCACTCGGGAGGCAGAGACAGGAGGATTGCTGAGTTCGTGGTGGCTTGCCTGGGCACCATAGTGAGCTCAGGGCCAGCCTGAACTACAAAGTGAGACCCTGTCTCCAAAAAAAGCAAAAAAAAAAAAAAAAAGAAAAGAAGCCATGAGCTGGGGATTTAGTTCAGTGATGCCACATGTGCCTGGTAAGTGCAAGGTGCTGAGCTGATACACACACACACACATGCACGCAGGCACACATGTACACATGAACAAAATAAAGCCATCTCTGTAATATAAAAATGGAAGGTGACAGATATGCAAATACCAGATCTTTTCTTTGGTATGAGAACCTGTAGATGTAAATGAGTTCTAGAATGTATGATAGTTTTTGTAAAGTAGGAAATATCCAAAGGGAATTTTGTGTGGAAACGTAATGAGGGGAAAGAATAAATAAGATTCGGAATGAAAATGAAAAGAGCATGTATATAAGGGATGGGGGATTGTGGGTGGGTAAGGATAAGGGAAAAATTAGAATTAACTTGTGTCATATACTGGTACAAATTCCCCAAAGTTGTGTGTGATTGTGAGCTGTATATAAAATGTACCAATAAAGAATTCAATTTAAAAAAAAAGGAAGGTGTTTATCTGTTAACAGATAAACCAGAGCACATTATTCAGAAGATCTAGCTCAAACAATATAATCTCACATGCCCCCCCCATTTACTGTTCCTGGGGCCCTTAAGAGTTATATAAAATGTATTCTATGATCTATCTATACATGGAACAAGAAAGCCTGACAGTGTATCTGTTTAAACATGGCTTACTATTTTTTCTTTTTGAGACAGGGTCTCGCTTTGTAGTTCAGGCTGGCCCTGAGCTCACTGTGTAGCCCAGGCAAGCATCAAACTCAGCAATCCTCCTGCCTCTGCCTCCTGAGTGCTGGGATTACAGGCGTGAGCCACCAGGCCCAGCACTGTAGTATGTGGTATTGATTGCTGGTGGGCATGAGTCACCACGCCCAGCATTGTATGTGGTTACCAGGGATCGAACTCAGGACCTTGCACTTGCGAGGTAGGTACCAGAACCACTGAGCCAAATCTCTGGCCCCATAGCTTACTATTTTAAGCCCACTGTTGAGACTCATTGCTTTAGAGAAAGATTTCAAAATATTATTGCTCATTGTTAATATACCTGAACACCTAAACACTTTAATAGAGATGTCCAATAACAAGAACATTTTCTTTCATGCCAGCTAACACAATATCTCTTCTACAGTCCTTGGATCAAGAATACTTTTGACTTTCAGGTTTTATTATTTAAGAAATATACTATACTTCGTAAGGCTATAAGGTACCAGAGGCTCTGATAGGTCTAAGTAACTTGAAAACTTTCTAGAAAGAATTCACCATTCTAGAAGCCATTAAGAACATTTGTGATTAATGGCAGGAGGGTCAAATGTGAACAACAGGAGATTGGGGAGAAGCTAACTCTACTCCTAAGGAGTGACTTTTTTTTTTTTTTTTTTTTTTTTTTTTTTTTTTTTTTTTTTTTTTTTTTGCTTTTTTGGAGACAGGGTCTCGCTTTGTAGTTCAGGCTGGCCCTGAGCTCACTTTGGTGCCCAGGCAAACCGCCGCGAACTCAGTAATCCTCCTGTCTCTGCCTCCCGAGTGCTGGGATGACAGGCGTGAGCCACCACGTCCGGCATTGTGGTATGCGGTGTTGATTGTTGGTGGGCGTGTCTCCACGC